>JAOYRR010000632.1:0-38848 GCA_038994665.1 Podotricha telesiphe
GCGATATCTAAAAATATAGCCGCCGATGGCATTCTGTGTGAAGTATGCGACGTGCGGTGATCTAATATGTGCTCCGTGAGGCGGTGCACTTGATGAACACTGGAGTGCTTGTCTCGAAAACCAAACTGCTCCTCCGGAATTATCTCTTTGGCCTCAACGACGGCCTTGAGTCTAGAGAGTACTATTCTCTCGTTGATTTTGCCCACTATGCTTAATAAGCTGATTGAGCGATAACTTGTCGGGATGTTGCGAGGCTTGCCTGGCTTGGGGATTCCTATTACTATCGCCTCTTTCCACTCTGACTTGATCTGGAAAACAACACCCTTCGACTAGGGTGTTGTATATGACGACTAATATTGTTAAAAATCTTGTCGGAAGGATTTTCAGAAACTTGTTTGAAACGCGGTCGAGTCCTGGTGATTACTTAGGCTTAAGGCCTTTAATAATGTCGCGAACCTCTTCGAGCGAGGTGGGGCGTATCGGTTCGCTGGCCGGTGGTGTCGATGACCACGCTTCAACCTCTGCGTCCACCGCGGCGACGTGTTTTGGATAGCAGGGTTGGTTTGACGGAGCGCACTGTGCTTCTAAATTGTCCGCGAGGCATTCGGTCTTGTCAGTATCGTCGGAGGCTGCTAACAATACTACGCTCTAGAGTGGGGGATTGTACAACCGTTGTGAGAACAAAACAGGTCACTCCCATCTCGCTCACACACTGAAACGCCCACTGCGCGAGAGTGTATGGTCGTGGAACCAGTGGCGCTGTAAAGATGAACAGGGTCAACAGGATATTAACAAAAGACATAATTAGAAAACGTATAAAAATTTGAACGCAGCGGGATTTGAAGCCGCGCCTCTTGAAAACCGTTCAAATTATTATAGGTTTTCTAAATATGTCTTTTTCAATTTCCTTAGTGTGCGAATAACACTTTAAAAAATGCTTAAAAAAGGACATATTAACAGTGCCAAAAAAAAATGCGTGGTCCCACTATTTAGTCACATACACTGATTTATTGGAATTAAATACTATCTTATTGATAGTATTTATATGATTTAAACACACAATGAAAGCTAACCGATATCCAACTTTTAACACAACGAGCGCTAGTGCATCGCAACCAGATTTATCTAAATATATAATGAAGCTTTAGACTCGGAAATAACTCTCTGGAAACGTCCGTCTGATACTGAATGTCAGTGCTTTCAAGATATCTAAACTTTCCGAAATGAACTGTCATGTATCACTTTACGGCTCAAAAACTACATTGATTTTAATGTACAATTAATGATTAAAATACAAAAACAAGATAATTAACTAAAATATATAGATAAACGACTATGACTTTTGAGACAATATGAGTAATCGGCGTGGCAGTACCAGCAGGTGATAGAATCCAGGAAATGACCAACCAGGGGTTTCTGAAATTGTTACATTATTATGACCCGATATTGCCACACTAAATATATATTGCACAGAGTCACAGGTTGGGTCCCTGCCTAAGCGTGGCAGGGGGGAGGGAGGGCCGCTGTGCGTGGGAACCTGAACTTTGCGGAATATATGTGCCTGGAATTCTCAGAACGCCGCTGCAACTGATCAGGCACCCAGGCGCAGTGTGGCGTCCTTCGGAAATCGCGGCGGCGTTCCTATCACACCAAAGGGCCATGAAACCCAGCCCCATTCACGGGTAGCGCAGTCGCGGGGAAATGTTGCGCCAATTTCCCGGCAAAACAAACCCGGTATTGTTTTGGACCGATGCGTACGCCAGAATGGAGGGCAAGGAAAATGCTGCCAAAGCTGTGGTAGAAAAAAAAACACACCTTATAGATAGAAAAGTCGACTAGAATAGAATAGTAAAACAGTTTAAGCATGCATTATTAAATAAAAAGTTTAAAAGAAAATATGATTCCGGAAAAATTTGCATATTATTCCCTAGTAGTTTTAAAAATACAGCATAAGAAATTAGGTAAAAAAATGCTGAGCATAATTGTAAAAAATTACTCAGTCTAAGTCCAGTAATTTTTGTACGAAAGGCTTGGTCATAGTAACGACCGCTAAAAATATTCTTTTAGCTTATACACTTTGTACAGAATTGATACATCTTACAGTATTATTATATGTATAGATTTCCTTCTCTAATTTTATATATTATATATAATTCATATTTAAACAATTCAATACAATACATTTATAATTTTATTCAGTATCGGCAACATTACTTTGGTTTTACGTATTTACAAACAGACTTAATTAAATGTACTTTAAACGAAACAGGAAAACTTATAACAATTCATTCATACTAAAAGTCGATGAAGTCAAAATGGAATTACGAGCGAAGAAATAGGTAGCTATTGACGTAGTAACGTAGACTACGAGTATATGACGTAGCCGTTCATTGAGAAAATAATTCACAATCAGTTCTTAAGTGGGACTAAAATTCATTGGAATTGTTGTGTTTTCGCTCAGTAATACTGTTATACATCTTTTGCTTAACATATACAGGTGTGCTTTAGTTACATTAAGATATATTACAAATAAGGTAAAATATTACAAATCTCAATCAGTAGTTTAGGGGCAGGATTGTTGTTTCCACTTCACGGTTCAATGTTCACGGTACTGTGTTACGAGTGACGTAGCCATTATTAAAAACCAATACATTACTATTAAACGTTTAATTTCATTCAAAAAACATAATATCTCAGTTACATTCCTTTCTCTTTTACACATGTATCTGATTTTTTGTAATATACCTACACCACTTTCAACTTGAGTAATAAACTTATCGAATAAATACTATTTTAAGACTAATTTATGTTATCTTATTTTTTTGATCAATTGAAAAGGTTGGTTCGTATAGTTCTCTTGCGTTACAGTACTTGGGGACATAGTGTTTTTGTATGAAAATCAACATTGCTCTCCTGCGTTAGTACAAAAAAGCATTGTCAATATAATATTGGTAATGTAAAACATCTAAGGGACTTACTTACTTTACATATATTAATATGCTACAAACTAAATAAAATTAATAAATATTAATTAATAATGTTGATTTCATTTTTTTACTATCGACAAGCTCGCAATCTTGATAAATTTAATGAAATTATTTTCTTGTTAGACTTGACAAGATTGAATTGGTAGACGTACATTCATATGCTCTAAGTTCTCTTCGTCAACCGTACACTTTACTACTACTACTACTTTACTACTACTTTACTGTTTATACTTTCATCATACTACTACTACTACTTTACTGTTTATACTTTAACCATAATTATATTTTTCATTTACTTTAAACTTACTCAATAATCACAAGCACTACTCACTAACCTACCACATCACTAAGTCCAAATAATTTCAAACAGTGGCAACAATAAAAATTCCCAATGTCTAAAAAATCTAACAAAAATAACGTAAATAGAAATGTACGTTATTTTTGTTAAATTTTTTTATTTAATATGCGACTGAGTTCATTTGTCTAAGTTCATTGGACTTTTGTCAGAATGGGTATTCAAATACAATTTACACAGAAAGAACAAAATAGCTTTTTTCATAGTCTAGTATATATATATTAATAAAATTAATTTTTTATAACTATTTGAAATACTTTTGTTATTTATTATGTACATGTATTTAATATTTTTGTAATAACAAAAGAATACAGTTTAATAATCAGATATCAATCAAGAGTTTGAAAATTTGTAACTGCGATGTCGATGTACGATGAATATTTAGAAATAGTTTATAGTAAAAATTATTATTTTATAACTGTGTTTTCATTAAAAGTAAGTAGCCTGTATAACGATAAGATATTATAAAAAAACTTAGAATAATAGCTTGTCCAACTGCTGCTGAATGCCGTGGACTCAAAAATAAATAGAAATTTCCGTACTTGGCAACACCAGCTGCTGCTGGCCACCACTGTGCCCATAACCACGACCCGACCTTTCCTTCAGCGTCTCATTCAAAATTCGTCGCCATCCGTTCGTCGCCTGACTGTCCTTCCGTCTTGTCAGTCTTAATTCCCCTTATATATGTCAAGGAAATAACATAATAACATCAGCATCGTTGACATCACTCACTGTACCATTATTTTTGCTCATAATTACTAATTGTCAAAACCATTTTAAAGAGAATTAATTTTATTTAATCTCTGTTAATTATTAAAAAGCAGGATACAATAAAATAGTATGGTAATAATTTATCGACATATTTATTAATTTTATCCAAATTATACTTAGCTTTTTAAAGGCTGATAATCGTGCGTATTCGCCAGGTTATGGAGGTTACTTCCATTATTGTTATTTAAAGTCAAAGTCAAATATTTTTAATCAAAATAAGAAGTTACATGTTTCATTTTTAGAACGTCAATCAATTTACCACCGGTTAATGCCTCAGACCTAAGAGGAACCGGCGCAAGAAACTCAGCGGGAGTTCTATTTTTTTTACTTACAATACAAAACTTATATTATATTATTATTACATATATATAAAAACACTTCTGTATTTTCCATTTACTGGTTTTGATATAACAAAAAAGAATCTCCGTATATTTTACACAACAGAAACTAGACTGGACTAGATAAATTATATGTTACTACTTTTCCGAATTATATGTGTAAATTAATATACTACTTTTTAAAATTATTCAGATAATGTATGTTTGCCATTCAACTAATTTTCTCAAATCGTATTATATATGAGTTGTTGTGAGACAAACAAATAATGAATAAAAGATAAAATTTACACAAAAATCAGTCATTGATAACTACTGCCATGTCGTAGACTCCCTCTCTGGAATCGAACCCTGATTCCCCGTTCATCGAAATTAACGGATTCGTTTGTAGGACGGCAAGAAAGACTTTTAAAATTTAAACTACATATCATATAAAACTAAATGTTTTACCAAATTTTTATAATTATGATAAAATTTTATTAGCACATGTAAAGTGGATTAATGACTTAAATAAAAAAAATGAACTTAACTTTATCGTATCGTCTGTAATTTTGAAATAAATTTATTAAGAAAAAGAATATACTGTAAATTAGTCTCAAACTCATGATTATTTAATTGAAAGATCGGTATGTTTCAAGGTTGGCGGCGGCAATTAATAGTATTATGGTAGAAGTATACATTTATTGGTGTTATATACTTAAAAAATAATTTAATAATATTACATACTATTTTAAATATATATTTAAAAAAAAATATATATAAGTAATATTTTTATAAAATATAATGCTGGCCGAATGTGTTCACTGGCAGGATATAGTTTACGAAATTAAAAAAGGAAAAGGAAAGAAGAAGTTGGATTGGCGGGAGCGGAGTTTGAAAAAGGACGTTTTGTGATATTAAATATAAAAAATGCAAATTTAATGCGTGAAAGTGTATATATAATAAGTAAATCTAACACGTTTAATGCACGGAAATTGCAAACGGAAAGGAACATGGGATGTGTTTTGTTGTTTTCGTGTTTGGTACGATTTATGTGTTAAATATGAAGAGTTAGTGCCTAAGTTTCCTTACATAATTAATACAAAAGCACCATAAAATGAATATAAAAATAGTAATAATAGAATAATCATTTTAAATGCAATGAATGTTCTTTGTATGATATATGTAAAATTTACGATACAAACAAATTGAAGCGTCTGCCGCCATCTTGGAATAGTGTTGTTTTATGGACGTTTCCATGATGAATGAAATTTATAAAATATAGGTATTTTAAACGACTGATAAGGTAATATATGATGCATTACACGATTAAAAGTTTTTTAACGATCATAAATACTATCTTATATGTGTATATGTGAAATTAAAAATAATACATTATATATTATAAATACAATATACAGCTGGATGTAGAACACACGGCCTAGCGGTCAGAGCGCTTGGATGGTTTCCAAGAAGCGCGGGTTCGAATCACGCTGCGTTCAAAGTTTTATACCTTTTTAAAAAAATATGTTTTTCAATTTCCTAAGTGTGTGATTAACGGCTTCAAGAATGTATTGGGCGATATATCAAGTAGTGAAATGCCAACTGTCTGAAAACTGATGTCGGTGACACGACCCAATGTAGCTTGGCTACACTGAGGCTGCTCTGTTTGGCTTAAATATACCGCTATGGTGTCTTTATGGTGTCTATATGGCGTCTATATGTCTATATGGTATCTTTCGTTAAGTAAACAACAATTGTACGGCAACGGATGTTGATATAATTTGTGACACGCCACTTTAAGTGT
Organism: Podotricha telesiphe; assembly: GCA_038994665.1. NCBI lineage: Eukaryota > Metazoa > Arthropoda > Insecta > Lepidoptera > Nymphalidae > Podotricha > Podotricha telesiphe. The sequence continues at coordinate 6,235 of JAOYRR010000632.1, forward strand.
TCCAGGGATAGGGCAGTTTCTGAGATTAGCGTGCACAAACAAACAAACAATTAAAAGTATTTTTTTTGGGTTCTATTATATGGATAAATTTGATATAATAATATCAATTTATATATTTAGTTAATATAATAAGTAATATTTGTGTATTATAAAACATATATATGTTTTATTTACACCACGAATTACTTTGTTTTCCCCAACTCCTAAAGGTTGTCTCGAATTAGTGATAAAACCTCCTTTATTTTTGTGTGTATTTTGCACTGTTCTTATGTCATTTGCTGTACAATATGTTTAGTTTTTTTTTAATATTTTTCTATTTCCTATGTGTAAATAGCACTTTAAAAATGTTAAAAAATAAGTAACAAGTACCTTTGGAAAGAATATTTAATTTATATATTATATACGAAATTATACATAATTTTAAGTATGAATATGTAAAAGTTAACCAATAAATTATTGAGCTATTGCAAAGGCATTGTAAGTATCATATAGCTTAACTATTATTTATATGATAAAGCTTAACAAACGACTTAGAGGAGAATTGCACACAATTTTAAAATTTATAATTGCAACAGGTGACTGATGATTGAAAGGTTGATAAGGCATTGTAAATGTACATCTCCGTTGACTGATCCGTTGTGTCCCTGAGGATTTTAATTTATTATTAAAGAATCACTTGTAATCAACAATTTTTCATCTAAATATAGCTTTGTTAGATAGTTATATTTGGCAGATAGATAGAAAGTGCCCAGAGCTTTTCCTCGGACGAGCCTCGGGTGATTTCAATGATAGCATAAATAAAAACCCTTCCGATGGCTTATTATATTATATAATAACATTTAATCTCTAAACGATCTTGGATTACTTACGATTCTGACGTATTATTTAAATAATATACTTTTAAGTTTATGTGGAATTTAGTTACAACACGCATTGTCTAGAACACCGACTCTGCCCGCCCTGCTATGTAGGAAAAGGCGTAAAACTATATATAAACAAATACACCGTTTAGGAAATTATCAAAATTTATTTTATAAAAAGTTAAATTATAATAAGATTTTTAAAGCTGTTATACGCGACGAGATCTAGTGAGGTGACTATGTCTGTGCCGGTGTCTGTAGTTAGTCTTTGAGTGTTGTTTGATCACTCGCTTGTAGAACTCCGCTGAGGCGCGAGGACGACGAGTTCGCTTCGGGTCCTCAAAATCCACGTGGTAAAGTCCGAATTTGAGCCTGAAAACGCAAACGGATGTTTGAAAAACTTATATTTTCATTTAAATTGTTACTTAGTTATGACTATTGTGTTCATTTACCGAAGATTCCACTAAATTCAAAGTCAATTTTTAATTTGGTGGAATCAGAGCAATAATTTTGTTCAGTCTTTCCATTAATCTTTCCAATATGAATTGCAATAAGCATTGACTATCAATATGAAAAGATAAATTTATATATGAAAGCAAATTGCTACTCGCTTGTACTTGGCTCACAGAAAAAAGTAGAGAAAAGAGAGAGAGAAAGAGAGAGAGAGAAGAGAAAAGTCTTCTGAATAGTACCTATATCCGAAGGCCCATTCGAAGTTATCCATTAAAGTCCATGCAGTATAGCTTGTCACATTAATACCATCTTCATTGATCGCCAGCAGAACCTGTAAGTCAATGTACAATAAATACACAATTGAATATATAGGCAGATTTTATTTAAATTAAAAATGTTTTTTTTACTAATTGGGTTATTACAATAAGTATTACATTAAAATAGCGTAACAATATCAAAAGAAACACCAATACCGTTTACTATTATAACCATAAACAAATATATTTTTACCATTTTAAACTGTTATTCAGACACTCAGTAAATGGAATAACATTTGTAGAAAACCTATAGAAATTTGAACGCAGGTGGATTCGAAGCCGTGCCTCTTGGAAATTGTCCCAAGTTTCCAAGAGAGGTGGATTCGAATACCGCTGCGCTCTAATTTATATTTTTAACCCGTGGGGATTTTAACCTGCGCCTCTTGGAAAGGGTGCCTGACCGCTAAGCTAAGCGTTCTACAGCCTCCTGCGTCGAAATTTTTATACGCTTATTACAGTGTAGAGAGATTTTTATAAACTGTTGCTACCCAAAGATTAATCTACGACCAATCTTTTTGGCAAGACAGAATGCTATTTATTAAATATTCTTGATGTTTATTAAAAATGTCTCTCTTTTGCCACGCATAACTTAGCGGTCGGTTTCCAAGAGGCGCGGGCCCGAATCTCATTGCTTTTAAATTTTCGCAATAAAAACTATTTCCTAAGTGTGTGAATAATACTTAAAAAAATGTTAAAAAAAGGAAAAGTAAGGTTTAAATTTTTTGGTAGTTCACATAACACTTAAAACTGTATATTTCAAAGGCTTTAATTTTTATACTTTCAATGTGTAAATCAAGGTGAAACTTGCAATATAGTATCACTCCGAGGACGATAATATACTTTACCGTTGTAAGTACCCATCACATAATTTATATGATTAGTGACAGCAGGGTTTTTTTAGTGAAAGTTATATGTATACATTTATTAAGGCAAAATCTGATTTTATACCCACTAAAGAGAATTCATATACAATAAGAATATTATTTTGTTAACATTTTTTAAAGTGTTATTCCCACACTAAGGAAATTGAAAAAGACATATTTAGGAAACGTATAAAAATTTGAACGCAGCGGGGTTTGAACCCACGCCTCTTAAACGGTTTTCAAGACGCGCGGGTTCAAATCCCACTGCGTTCAAATTTTAATACGTTTCCTAAATAGGTCTTTTTCAATAAGAATATTATCTATGAATTTGAGACGTTGTTAATTGAATGCCGAAATTCAACGTGTTTTTTTTTCTTACGGGAAAGAACAAATGAAAATAATATAAACCATTCTATCATGTAGCAATCGAACCCACAACTATCGTGTTTACAATCAGACGCAGAATACCCCACTGCGGCCGTGCCGGGTATTAGTTTAATATTTTTACGTTAACAAAAACTGCCCGCCACACTATATATTATATTAATGCTTCTTATAGTTTAGTTGGTCTATCAAGGTTCTCTGTCAGATTTTTCAGGTCTTTAATAGTTATATGAAAGTGGAAAATGCCTATCACATTGAATAATTATTGTTACAGGAGCTTTTGCTTTTTTCTAACATAAACTATTAGATTAGCTAGACAGTCTTGATTTTTCATCAGATTCCAGATCTTTAATTTTTATGTGCCAATGGACAATGTAATCACGTTGAACAATTTTTTTACATAGCTGGTCCATTATGGTCTACATCAGGTGTTCCTCTCTTCAAATTAAATTATACGCTAAAGCCCTAACTATGATTAAAAGGTATACAACAAAAAAAGTTTCATTCAAAAATTCGGTCCAGTACTACGAAGATGTGCGCGTAGAAACAGACAAGGCGACAGACAAAAATTAAAAAAATCATAAATTCGTATTCTATTACTGTATATACCCCCCTAAATTGGATTTTCGCAAATATATTCAACACACCACTTTTTTACAGTCTGTCTGTATTATAGTATAGATTATCTACAATCTTAAATTGTGTGTCAAATTATGAATATACTTTCAGAAATATTTGCCATTTTGGTTAATTTTATTAGTATCATAAAGTAATTGTACAAGACAAATTTTTCATATTCAGATGTATTGTTTTCCACCTTACCCAGGTTTTTTTCCAGGTTAATCAACCAAAATTGAACCAGACAGGAAACTTTAATGATTTTATAACCTTAGTAGGCACGTTATGTTGATAATACTGTAAAGTTCTTCGTAAAATGCCGTAGTAACACTTCCATCACTCTTATCATAAAATATTAAATCCTACTCAATTATTTGTATTGTTTCGAATGTAGTTTTAAAATTAGATTTATGAAAGTTGTATACAATTTCGGTTTACTTTGATTTGATTATATTGATTTAAAGTGGTAATGAACACGTTAAAAGATGGATGAGTCCTAGCTAGTGGCAGCTACGAAGTTGGTTCGATGTAAGGTTCACATATATTAATATTGGTAATTAATAGGTCTAGTAACTAGTTATAACAACTTTTAAACTTGTTTAACTCAAAAACACTAAACGATTTGATTCTGTTATATAAATGAATACTAGATAAGTTATGATCATTGCAAAATAAGAGTGTTAAGCACTTAGCAGAATTATGCCACCCAATCATACTGTCCTGGCATGCCAATCTAAATACTCTAATCAAAAGGTATACTAAACAGAGGAACCAATTCTAATATAGCTAGAAAAAAGGCAAACGTGAAATATGTTTTGTATTTTCGTACCTGTTCCAGATGGTCCTTGTAATATATAACGCGATTTATATCTAACAAATCAGAATTAACATCGGCGTAACCATTTTCTGTGATGAAAAATTCAAGATTTCCAAACTTTTCTTTCAACCATCTAAGCATGTGACGTAGGCCTTGTGGGTATATCTGGAAAACATATTTAGTGTTTTTGTTACTTAGATAAAAATAGAAAATCTACTATTTTGCCAAATTTGCTCTCGAAATTCCAAAAGTAGATAGACTAACAAACAATATTAATAAAATACCATTCAAGATGATTTTCAAGAGGCGCGGTTTCAAATCCCGCTGCGCTTATCAAATTTTTATACGTTTTTTAAATATGTCTTTTTCAATTTCCTAAGTGTATGTTCGAGTAATGTGTAGTGTGTGTTCGAATAACACTTTAAATGTTTTTTAAAAAATATTAATATAATTAATTGTGCATAATACAAGTGTATCAATATCTTGACATACATAAAACCAGGTGGCACCTATCTTCCATTCCTTTCGAACAGAAAATATAATATCGAAGTCGTAATTTCCTTCCATAGGCCATATGCCAACTGCCTCACCAGGCATTGCTTTGCGGACCGTGCGAGTCGTGTAATAGTTGAACCCGAAGAAGTCATATGTTCCTTAAGAAAAAATTAAAATGTTAATAAATTTTAATGAATCAACTATGATACAAAAAATATAGATATATATTAGAGATATTTTAATATACACTGTTATAGTATCTATAAGATAGAAAAATTATAATTGGGAGCATTTATCAATGTAACAGAACCCAAAACAATTTTTTATTTCATTTTTGTTTGTGTATTTGTCAATGAATTTGCACGCTAATCTCAGAAATGGCCAAAAATCTAAAAATTTATCAAAAAATCTTAGAAATTAAATCGGGTTTTAGGTATTATATTTTGGTAGAGTTAATTTAACGTTTAGTGCTTATTTTATTTCAATCGGATAATAAATGATAAAGTTACAATTTAAATTACAAATTTAAGTAAAGCTTGTGATTTAAGCGACAACGCGGGCGGGTGAAAAACTAAATGGCTAGTATAACAATTATATAGCAAATACCGAACCTTTCCTTGTTCGAGGATAAAAAGTTAACGCGTAAGCATTCTGATTATATTAAAAGTTGTACCTTTGACAAATTCTTTTTGTTCTGGAGTGAAATCTGGCAATCTAGATTTTGTCCACCCTTCTTTTCTACTTCTCTCCCTCATGTGCTTCTCTATCAGAGGGGGCCAACCACCTTCTTTCGAAAATATGGGATATGTGTACATTCCAAGCTGTAAATAGGAAATGTTATTTTATAAGCTTAGCTTCAACGTTGTTTTTATATAAATAGCTTATTAGGCTACTTCTAGGTACTACAAAAGTGTGAAGTAAAAAAAATATGCATACCACAAGTTGTCTTGTAAATTCCGCAGTCTCCTCTTCTTTTTCGGTTTCTGCTTCTACCCATGTCAGATAGTTTGCAATGGATATCTTTCCTATAAAAAGTATGACATTAGTATAGTTTTACAATTATAATTGTATTACTTACTAGAAAGCTTTATAAAAATAAGGAAAGTTTTATTAATAAAATTTTCTGAAATTTTCTCACCTTTGTATTTAGGTCTGAATTCTTTATCATATATCCTCCAGGCCTTTGCATGAGCCAACAAGACGTTCTTATTGCATACGTAGCTGCCAATTCCAGTACTGACAACTCCTGGTGCGTGAATGCCGCTATTGAAGGAAAAGTCACAAAAGGCAACCGGCTCATTGAAAGTTATCCAGGTTTTGACGCGATCAGCGAACAGACAGAAAACTGCTCTAGCGTACTCACTAAACCATTCTATTGACTGTGGATTGGCCCAGCCTCCTGTGATTAAATGGCAATTTTAAAATATCATTAAAAAAAAAGAAAGGTAAATTTCAAAATTTCAAAAATTATTTTGTATTTGTCTCACTGTTCTCAATTATTTAATACTTTATAAGTTAATCAGAAGAAACTGTTTAGTTCTTACACACACTACTCACCTAAATCCTGCAAAGACTGTGGCAAATCCCAATGGTACATAGTTATCACAGGTTGAATGTTCTTCGCAAGTAATGCATTTATTAGATTATTATAGTACTCCTTTCCATCTTGGCTAATTTTGTGAGGGTAACCTAACGGCATTAACCTGGTCCAAGATAAGGAAAACCTACAAATATATAATATTTATATTTCTATGTTTTCATCAAGATGTTTCATTGTATATTTAATTAAAATGCTTCTGCACCTATAAAAGTGAAGGCCCAACTCGTCGGCCATTTCCACATCCCTCTGCCAGTTGTTGTAACTATCACACGCAATGTCTGCAGACGACAAGTCTTGGATCCTATCAGGCTTCGAGTGGATGAAGTGATCCCAAACACTTGGGGATTTATCTGTTAACATTATATGACTACATTAATTTACTGAAAGTAAGGTGCTTTAAAATTTATGCTTCTGTTTTTTTAACAAGGTAAAAAAACGTAATATTTTACGAACCGCTAGCATTCCAGCTCCCTTCTATTTGGTAAGCAGATGTTGCTGCACCAAACTTAAAACCGGGTGGAAACTTGTAGCTTTGTACAGCGACAGCGCTGATTAAAACACTGTAACAGTAAATAATTTACAGTAAGTTTCAGTAACTACGCTGAAAGAATTTCGTAAATAAATATGAATAGAATGAAAGAATTAATTTTTATGTATTATACTAACTACACTAGCGTCTTCGACCACATAGCGAAGCTTTTGTTTCAGTTGAATCTGGCAAAGCGCACTCACGCGCGTCTCAAACACAACAAGTGGTTTGACTGAATAATTTCTTATTTATAATTCATCTGACTTTATCCTCATGAGGTAAGTTCACCACATCACATTTCAAAAAAAATGTAAAATTCCCATCATTTTCCTGTCAAAGTAGAACAAACGCTAAAAAATTTCGTTCACTTAAGATGTCATCATTAGAGGCCATCGTGGCTCAGTGTGACAGTGTCTGACTGTAATCACGATTGGCTGTGGGTTCAATTCTGACTCAGGGTAATTAGTATATTTAAAATATTTACATTTTTTTGTAGACTAAGACACCTGGTACCTAAGACAAATCGCGGTATTGATTCGGCCACTCAAGCAATGCTCAATGTCTTAATTTTGTGCGGAAAGTGGAGACTCTAAGTTCTTTCTGACTACCCTGTTCTGTGGTAAAAAGCTTAAAATGTTTAAAAGATATACATGTATAAGAAGTTATATTGAATGTCTAATACTAATTATATCATTTTCTTACTTTTAACAGCATAAACTTTTAAAATGTTGAAATTATCTCAATCAACTTACATTTGAAAGAAATTGCCACCCGAAGGAACTGATTAAAAAACAACGATATAACAAATGAATTATAAATATTTATGTCTTGAAAAAAAGTACAATGACACCTAAAACTAAATTGCCAAATAAACGCTGTCATTTACGTAATTGGAATAACCTCAACTTGGAATCACCTAAATTTGAGGTTAAATTCGTCAGCTCACCCGACTGTATTACAAAAAGCCGCCGTTATTTCCTATTACTCGACTGCACTTGTACGTGATAACTAATTCATAAACCAACGAATACTTAAGACACCATTATGGATAGTTGGTAAGTATCAGTCTATCCAGGCGACGACTTTGAGTTCGATTTCTAATGTGGATAAAGCTTACTTATAATATTTTTTATTATTTTATCTGTACAATTGGCATTATTTCCTCGTATTGAGCGTGACGAGTTTTTTAACCTTAAGAAGAACTCCAAAACCATCTTTGTTTCTAATTTTTTTATCACTTTTAATCGTAAAACATTCATGATTCATTCAGCGTTCAGTAAGAAACTATTAAAGATTTATTTAAGACTATTAAAGATCAATTTATTTTGCGTTTTTGTCTAATCAAACTAGTTTTGTCTAACTAGTTTTTCTCAAAACCACTTTTTGTCAAATAAAAACAGAATATTATAGGTAGAGAAATAAGGTCGGATGGTGGAAGCGAAGTCCCAGGCATTGCTTCGAGCTTCTCGTTCAGCCTGTGCCTGTGTGTGCCTGTATGTGCCTGGCACCCGCACGTTGAATCCATGAAATCTTCCCCAGTGTATGTTCTGGCTAGATTTGAGATGTTGAGAATTCTTACTAGAGCAGAGAAATTAAGATTATTTGAATATAAATATGTCCCCCAGTTGGGATTGGACCAACAAACAATCACATTAAAAGACAGACACTGTCCTATTGCCCCAGGGTGCCCTTATGAATTGGTTTATGTTATTCATCTGCAACTTTTTTTAAATTTGTTTCTATGTATGAATTTCAATATTAACATATTCTATATTACAGAACATAATTGTAGAAAACGAATAAAAGTTTGAACGCAACGGGATTTGAACCGGCGCCTCTTGGAAACCGTCCATGCGCACTGACCGCTAAGCCATGCGTTCGCGTATTACTATTTATTTTTGTTGTTAGCACCTCTGTAGAGGACACTAAAAATATATTCTATTTTATTATTATATAATTTTTAATGTGTAATATTAATACCAAAAATTTATGTAATATTAATAAAAAAAATTATAAGATTTTTTCCTTTTAAGAGTCTGTTTCTGGCACGTACTACGGTGGTAGATGGTATAAATAGGATTTTTTCAAACTATATAGAAAAGCTCAGGCGGTGGAGCAGAGCTTTAATGCATATTTTAAAGGGGTCTTGAATCGCAAGTCCCAGACATTGCCACGAGCTCCTTTCCCTGCAACGCGATGGCGAATCACACGGTAAACCAATATATATATATATATATATAGCCTAAGAAGTTTCTTCAGTATAATATTTCTACCCTCGTCCAGTATAAGCTATTCAAATTGTACAATATGGCCAATAAAATATTTGATTTAAAATCGAAAACCATTTATAAATATTGTATATTATTTTTATGACGCTTCGTAAACAAACAAATCAAAGGAAATTTAAACATCAATAAAATAAATATATTATAATTACATAATTGGAATATCTTTTAATTGATATTGATAATTCAATATATAGTTGAGTATATGTTTTGAGGTAAAATCATCGAAATATGCCATTTTATGACGTAATAATTGAGCTTTTTGTTTAATTTCACTATTGTTTTATTTCATATGACAATTTGTCATATGATTATTTGGTAAGAAATGGAACAGTGAAATTATTAAATATATATTGGAATTATTTTAATATCTCCGCTCCGTTAAGACCAATAAAACGTTGGGTATCGCCGATCAACTCGCAATGTCTCAATTCGGGTTGAAAGTGGAGAATGGAGTGCTTTGCTTCCCTCAATATCGAATGGGGGCCAAAAGCGTGAAGCTGAAATTTTTTTCTTTTATATTTTTTACAGCGAATCAGCGATGAGATAATTAGAGAGGACCTAGGTCAAAACACTCCGTTCTTCACAATCCGCCCGAACTCGACACGTTGCGTGTTGAGTGACTTGTATCATCAGAGTGAATGAATCTAAATAATTTGAATATAATTCCACAAAATTCCACAAATAATCCCAGACTTGCCACTTGAACAATTTAAAATTAAGATTAAAAATATATTATTCGGTCCATGAATACTATTCTGATGTTTATGTGTGGTATTTAATGCTATTGTTGGTCACTTGGTAGGGTTTTATTGTAAAACTGTATTTGAATAGAGCAACTGTTGAGCGCCGGCTCTTTTCAGCAGAACTGCCTTCCCAGCCGGTGGATTCCACTAGGACTTACAATACTGACATGACATTTAAAACGACGATTACAAAATCCTTGTAATAAATAGCCTATTTGAATAAACCCACAACCAAACGCATTTGCAGTCACACGCTATCCCACTGCGCCAATGGCCCAATGGATGAATGCATGAGTAATGATGTATGAATGAAATTGTACAATAATATTTTACAATACAAAGCTGAGGAGCGCGTTAGTGGAACTCTTTGATAATATACCATTAATAAATGATGCATGCGCTGTCGTTACAACGAAAAGAGAGAAAAAACCCAACTGGAAAACAATAATAGTAATTGGCAAAATAACAAATATACCATAATTACAAGAAGAGCTTACAATCGTGTGCATATATATATATATATATATATATATGCGTTTGTATATATTGTTAGTAGTTACCTCACATATTTTCCTTTTAAGATTTCTGCGGTTTCTTAAGGACTTAACGGATTTTACGTAGTGTTCAAAGATCAGAATACGGAATGTACATGTGAATTGCGCTGGATTTGCTTTACTGTTATTTTTTTTTAATTTTTATTATAATATATTTAAGTACGACGCTTTCGTGTCGTGGGAGGGATAGTTAAAGAATTTTTTTTTACTTAATAGATTTAATCTTGGCGACATCTTCTTTATTAAAAAAGTTTCTTCTTTTTAAAAAAAAGTGTATTTCAAACACATTGTATTGTGTTATATAGTTTTTATTAATTCAATGTATTTTTAATATAATATAATAATAAAAAAAAATTTACACTCCTTTTTCATATAAACTATATTTATGCCAATTTTCAAATTACTTCATTGGTGTCATTTTCCTAAAAATGTATACAAAATTTGCCCTTCGACAATTAATTCGCTTTTAAGCTTAGATTTATATTACATAAAGTAAAGTAAAGAAACCTTCTTACAATACTGTGGTTAATTATTTAAAATATTACATATATAAATGTTTTCAAACAAACACACAACCTACTCGTATTATATATTATTAAAGTAACCAAAACAACAAGTGGTTATACAAATTCAATAAAAGTATACAAGGAAATAATAAAAAACTAATACTAGAGTATAATTCAATTATTTTTTATTAGGTATATGCTAAAGTATATATACGCTATAAATAGCGTAAGACATTTTTAAAGTTTCACGCCTTTTCCCACATAGCAGGGTAGGCAGATAGAACCTAGCGTCAAGACACTCCGTTCTCCACTTTCCGCTTTAATTTGAGACATTGGATATTAAGCGGAACTTAATGCCGCGCTTTGTTTTACCAGAACGGAGAAAATTATTGAATTTTTTTACCCAGGAAACGAATCCACAGTCAATAGCGTTTACAGTCAGACGCTGTGCCCACTGCGCCACGAGGATATTATTTTTATTATAATGCAAAATCGGAGAGAACCAATGTTGAGTGACAATTGGTTCACTTCGTCTTTTTTAAATTTATGTATAATATAATATTTTAGTTTTTATGTTTAGTAGCGGAACACAAAACGCTTTTTCTTATAAGAGCATTCCCCCGGATGCGAACCGAATCCATTACCATCGCGTTTACACTCAGACGCTATCCCACTGTGCCACGATAGCCTGAATATGAATATTTTAATTGTTTAAAAACGTTTTACTTCTTTCAATTAATATTTTTTATTCAGCATCACGATTTGTACCGCATAGCACGGTTGTCAAAGAGAATCTAGTGTTAGTGTTAGCAAAACAATTTGTTCTCCAGTTTCCGCCGGAAATGAATATACGAAAACCAGAACGGAGTAATGAAAATATTATTATATAGTACTTTTAATCACAATTAGTTCGCATGATCCTCAGTTTGAAGGCATTCAGAAGAGGGGACATAGCCTGGCTATAGACTAAATAGGGAAGCGTATATTTTGTACGCATAAACATTACCCATGGGTTTTGTGCCGTTCATCATGCGGTCAGACACGCCCAGCCGCGCAACAGGCGTTAACGATTCGTGATGTAATTTCTTTAAAAACAAAGAAAGAAAGAAGGTCGTTATGATTTTGATTTTTAATAAAGGTTTTATATTTATGGTGTAGGGTCATCGTGGTTTAGTATGACAGGGAAAGGCCCTGTAACCAATTACGTTTACAGTAAGCTGTAAGCGCAATTGGTTTTCAGTTCGATACCCATTCGGGGGAATATTTGGGTATATATAACTAGAAAGTTATTCATTTTTTGATTAAACAAGCGCTATATAAAGTATTTATTGGGACAGAAAATTTAAATCATACATAAACAAAATATACGTTGACGACTTCTGAAGTTATAAAACTGCAGTGCAGTTTAAACGCCCGCTTATTCAAGGTACACGTTGTTAGTCCAATTGCAATGCCAAAAGCTATAATTGTGTCAAAAAAGCTTAACAAATTTTCTTATATTGTAAGTTTTCTATAATAAAAATTACACCTTGACAAAAAAATCATATAAAAATACATAAATAACAATCTATTATGGGTTGCTCACGTTTTTATATTATGGCTGGCCCCACGCGATGGCCTCATATGTACATATAAATACTGGTTTAGTCATAAACAAAAAATTTAAGATAAATTACATCTCGCTTATCATTATAAGCGGTGTGTCATTACACAACAGGATTTGGACGTCGTACAAAATAAAAGTTTAATAGGTCTCGTGTCGTTGGACCTCATAATGGAGAGAGCGTGTTAAAGCAAAATATTTACATTGCTTTATTGCAATATTTGCATTGTGTAACTTCGATGATTATAATATAATTATTATTTTAAACTAGCTGAGCACATGACTTAGTCCACGTGGATTTTTAAAATAAATGTAGCCAAAGCTACTCCTTATTACATTAGCTGTTTACCAGTCCCGTCAAATGTGCGAGTTTGCCAGTCCAGTGCAAGCCAGTCCCGTCAAATGGGTCCAGCCACTTCAAAGGATAGAACAAACAGACAGACAGCCATAAATTATTATTATTAACTCATATTGTGGAGGCTATTCGAACTTTGAAAGCTAACCTTCGCCAAATATCTTGTTGGTCCTGTAAATATGGAATGGAAGTTAATCCTAACAAATGTCAGGCTATAATTATGGGCAGCTCACGACAACTGGCTAAACTCAATTTTAATAACTTACCTGACCTAGTGTATGAAGACGCGGTAATCAATTTCAGGAGTACAGTGAACTGTAGACCTGGGTACCATTATTGATAATAGAATGACCTGGAGTAATTATGCTGCTCAAATTTCTCGCATAAAATCTATGCTTCCCTGCACTCGATGATGAGACTAAATTTACTTTATACCTGTGCACACCAAAATACAAGTCGTTAATACCCTATTTTTTTTAACATTTTTTAAAGTGTTATTCCCACACTAAGGAAATTGAAAAAGACGTAAATATGTCTTTTTTGATTTGAAATTAATAAAAAAATTGAAATTTCAAAAAAATTTGAAATTTCTATTTAGAAAACGTATAAAATTTTTTTAGAAAGTTATAAAAATCTCTCTACAGAGATAGATGCTAACAACAAATATAAGTTGTAATAAGCGTATAAGAATTCCAACGTAGCTGGATGTAGAACGCATGGCTTAGCGGTCAGAGCGCTTGGACGGTTTTCAAGAGGCGCGCTATCAAATCCCGCTGCGTTCAAAATTTTATACGTTTTCTAAATACGTTAATACCCTGCTGTATCTATTATTAATAGCTGATTGGATATGAATAAAGATCTCAGGAAACGAGCTCGAACGGATACTTAACACTTGTATACGCTTTATTTATAATCGACGTAAGTATGACCGTGTATCGCCTTGTTAAGCAGCTTGGTTACCTCACGGTGGCAGATCGCAGAAAGTCTAGAGAAAACTAAGGTGATGACCTTAGTTTTCTCCATCCTTTTCGATCCTAATTATCCCACTTATTTATCTTCCAACCTCTCCTACATTTCCTCTTTCCTTTATGTCAAACTCGTACGCACTGGAGTCAGGCTCGGAAATGATATACCTAAATCATCCATTAAAATAATTCCCGCTCGGGAGGCTTGTAAGCTTCGGGTGAAGGAGTTGTTATTCAAAAACTATAATGTATATATATATATATGTGTGTGTATGTATTTGGATTTACAATTATTTTAATTTTTATATGTATCGATAGTTATAAAAATTATACCTTTGGCCTTTAAGCATTACACTTTTATATACCACATGACAAGGCTAAGGCTGGCTGGTAGAGAATGCGTCTTAGCGTTAAGCCCGCCTTTTGTGCATTTTTTTATTTTATTGTTGTGCAATAAATAATATATTTTGGCATATGTGCCGCGTATACATACATTTAATAAAAAGCGGTTATTTTAATATTACAGACACTCCAATTTTATTTCTTTGTATAGTTCAATTTAGTAATATATATTTTATATTTCTGTCCTGTTCGTGTGTGTTTACTCAATTGACATATCTAGAATGTATTGTCTATGTTCCGATATTAATAGTATCAAGACACCCATTTGTCCACTTTCAGACCGGAAACGAGATATTGCGTAAGGATTGGCGTAACTCAAAGTCGCCTTTACGTACCAGAGAGGAGAAATTATTTTTTTTTAAATATAAATCATTTCCCCCAGTCGGAATCGAACATCGAAGACAGTAAGACTCTATCCCACTGAGCAACGATGGCCTATTAAAATTAGTTTTTAAATCTATGCTTATATGAGAGTGTTAATGTCAAAAACCTATATCATATACATATCCCTACTTCAAATTACAGTTAATACTCATGTACGTTCTTTGTTATTCTCGAACATTGTAAAAACTAATACAACACTAGGCGAGTGTAGCATAGACAAAAATTCCCCTACCGACATAGTTTTTTCCTGTCCCAGTTAAATAGTCCTATTTATTAAATTCTTCCTTATAAAGTTCCCTTATGGTTCAATGATTTTGTTAAGACCATCATGTCATTTTTATGTAAATATATTAGATATAACAAAAACAAATTAAAAATCCAATCTCGTAGTTAAATATTAATCGTTACTAGCCCTTAATGCCCTTAGTGCAAATATTTATTCAGTTAAAGGTCGCTGTTGCTGGATCTTTTTTTAACATACAATCGATCATAGTTTTGAAGACCTTTATCTCGCTTTTACCAATCAACCTCCTTCGTGTGTTCTCCATAAAACATGACATTGGCGTGGTGATTTGGGCTCTAATGGATATCAGTGAATATAGCAGATTGTCCAGCAGATTGCATCTGAATTATATAGTCCTTGATACGTTTTTAATATAGTTTTTAGCCTAAAAGCAGGCAATTAAAAAAAAACTGCCTACTTCCCGTAGCTTTTTCATCATTTTTTTAGCAAACTCGAAATAAAATTGTTGTGGCGCAGTTATACAGCGTCTGACTAGACACGCGATGGTTGTAGGTTTGATATCCACTCGGGGAATGACTATATTTCAATGATTTTCATTTTTCTGCCCTAGTACAAGACAAAGGCGGCGTTCAGTTCTGACTCTCCAACATGAAATTTCTCGGATTCCGGCTGAAAGTGAAGAAGGAGTGTTTTGAAGCTAGGTTCTTTCTGACTCTAGGGTAAAAAGTATAAAGCTTAAAAAAAAATTAATTAAATATTAAAATTTTATTTTTTTGTTCGAAATTCAACAGTTCACATATTTACCTACAAGAAGTATGTATATATGTGTTCATACATCCTAGTTTTAATACTGCTAAAGTGACATAGGTTAACATTATTAATAATTATTTATTATTCCACGTGTCAAACGCTTTTTCCCACAAAGCAGGGGGGTACTGAGAGGGCTTAGTGTCATGAGTTTTTTCCCTTTTTGTCCCAGTGAGGAAAAAAGGCATGCCCGAATGTGAATCAAACCTACTGATTTACAGCCAGACATTGACCCACTGCGCCACGATGGCCTTAAAGTGTAAGTAAATATTGTTTTCGTATTAATCATCATTAACATTAATTGATGTCTTTTGTATACCTGCCTTTAGTGCAAATATAATTAAGCGCAAATGTTATAATTATTAGAAACAGCGAAACTGTGATTACTTATAAGTTTCCTTTCGGGGTGAAAGGAGCTACTTGCTAAAGCTTATACAAAACTACTAATGTTGTGGATTTTATTAATAAGGTATGTTTTTTTTTAAATTTATTTTCGCAAATAAATAAATTCAGTTTTAATGGAAAGAAGTAGAGTCGCGTAGAGTTTGAACGCAGCGGGATTTGAACCCGTGCGCTTGAAAACCGTGTAAGTGCCCTGACTGCTAAGCCACGCGTTCTACATCCGGCTACGTCGAAATTCTTATACGCTTATTTCGACTTATTTTTGTTTTAGTATCTCTGTAGAGAGATTTTTTAAAAAATCTGCTATCCAAATATAGAATTGTTAGACGAGAAAATAATTGTAAGCTTTTTTATTTTAGTTTCTTTTTTAAATTAATTTGTTATTTTGGTAATTATCTATGCAAATCATTAATCTGTAGTAATATTTATTATATTATGTAATTAGTACTTTTGTTTGTTCATTTAACATGTACTCTTAATAACAAAATAATTAAGTACTTAGTTAATAAGTTGATAGATTAGTAAGAAAGCGATTGTCAAGTATTTTCTTTTGTTCCATTCTATGCATACGCGACGGTTGTGGGTTCGTTCACACTCGGAGGAATGTATATTTAAATTATTTTCATTTTTCCGCTCTAATGACAATACCAAGCGCCTTGAGTTCCGCCACGCAATGTCTCAGGTTCGGGCGGAAAGTGGAGGGCGGAGTGTCTTGATACTAGGTTCTCTCTGATACCTTGATATGCACGAAAAAGCGTGAAACAGAAAAAAGTTTTAACTAAGCGTCGATTCTTTCTTCCCAGATGACTAATAATATTATTTTTGGAAAAACCTAATTACCTTTACAATAAGACTATATTTCTGTGAAATTATTTTGTTTTGTTATTGATGCCACCTTAGGCTACACGCGAACGTTGACTCATTGGAGGTATCCGAAATTCTTACAATACCGACGGCGATAACTAATTCTTTATAGTACATACATACATATTATAAAATGAATTTAATGTGTAGA
The DNA here is from genome assembly GCA_038994665.1 of Podotricha telesiphe. Lineage (NCBI taxonomy): Eukaryota > Metazoa > Arthropoda > Insecta > Lepidoptera > Nymphalidae > Podotricha > Podotricha telesiphe. The sequence continues at coordinate 23,439 of JAOYRR010000632.1, forward strand.
TTAAAATTGAGTGCATTAAAAAAAATCTAATCTATTCAATCTATTATTTCTACATAGAAATTCGAACTACATGTATGTATTATGATGATATAACTAAAATTGATGTAGTGGGTTCGAACCCAACGCGAGTAAACTGTAATATTCAACATGCAATGTGTCGGTTTCATTCGGAAAGTGGGAGAACGGAGTGTTTCGACATTAGGTTTCGACATTAGCGCTCTGATTTCAACGTAGCTGGATGTGGGACGCATGGCTTAGCGGTCAGAGCGCTTGAACGGTTTTCAAGAGGCGCGGGTTCAAATCCCGCTGCGTTCAAATTTTTATACTTTTTCTAAATATGTATTTTTTAATTGTAATATCATTTCTCCAATTGGGAACCGAATCCACATCAATCGATCAGAAGACCAACTTCTGACTGTAAGTTGGTGCTACTTCACTGTTTTTTATTATTTTCAGTTTGAGTCAGAGAGAACCTAGTGTCAAGACTATCCGTTCTCCACTTTCCGCCCGAATAAGAGACATTGTGTATTGAGTGGCGGAATGCACCGACGCGCTGTGTTTTACCAGAGAGGAGAAATTAAAATAATTGTAGTACTAGCATTCCCCCACGTGGGAATAGGGCCCACATCCAATCGCGTTTACAGTCAGACGCTATCGCATTGTGCCATCATAGTTTAATGTGAAGAACGGAGTGACACTTGACACTAGGTTTTCTCTGCCTACCGGCCTAGAAAAAGCGTAAAACTGGTATATAATATGATATGTGTATTTAAATATTTAGATTTTAAATTATGTGGAGGCTTCTGAAACATTATTTTATAATAATATTTTTAAATTTCAGTTCAATATGGACGGGCTGTGCTTGTCTGAACATAACATTTCCTCCGCATTTCAAATTTGGTGTAGCGACCTCAGCGTATCAAATAGAAGGAGGATGGAATGTCAGTGGTAAGTAATTCTAATTATCCGTCATTCCTTTTTATAGTCCCAGTGAAGTTTTCCATATTGTCCAAATTTACTGTGATCATATCTGACCTATTTAAGCTATGAACATATTGAGTTAATTATATGTGGTTATTTAGAAATGGATGCCAACTGATATGTCATGGTAAATAAATTATTACCTCTAAGGGGCTACCACATGTTGGACCTGTATACCCATGTAAGCTTTCCAAAGAATTTTAAATTGAAATAGAAAATAAGAAACTGCTTAGCATTCCATGGATTCAACGTGTGGGTGCTGGGCCCATAGCGTTGCTGAAAGAGAAGCTCGATACAGTGCCTGGGACTTGCGACCCAAGTGTAGGCTTAAAGGCTTTAAAGTGCATTAACACTCGCCTCTACTTTCCGAGCTCTTCTCTCTGCCTAAACAAATACGTAGCTAGAAACGAGCTGAGTTCTGAGATAGGCCGAAAACATTTAGTAAGTTATAGAGATATAGCTGTTAGTTATACGCCTTGCGCGTACTTTTATCGCATATAAAGCCACTTTTAAAGCCGATGTACTCTTGGATGGTGAAGTCGTTGATCCTGTCGATCAACGGTATTTCTCGGTATCACCATTAACTCTAAATTACAGTCCACATATGGACGGATTTGCGAACAGGCGTAGCACAGCAGCCTTCGCGGTTAATAAAAATAGATTATTAATTGTTAGACTTACTAGTTAGAGCATTTTGCAATGATTTGTTAATATACTTGAATCATCTGGGAAAGCAAAAGTATAAAAAACAAAATAATAATAATATATAGTTTCTCGCGGATCCACACTGTATACTAAGTAGCGCGCAATAAAGCATACAGCACCAACCCCTCAAAATTTAAATAAATTAAATAAGTCAGTTAAAATCGCGCTACGTTCAAAATTTAAATACGTTTTTTTAAATGTTTCTCATATCCTAAGTGTGTGATCACTTTAAGAATATTGAAATATGCTTTAAATATATTTTTTATGTTTCGCATATTCCAGACAAGGGTTTAAATATATGGGACGTGGCGATACATAATAACGAAAGTGTAATAGCAGATCGGACCAACGGTGACGTCGCCTGCAACTCATACCATCTCTGGAAAGAAGATGTTAGAATGGTGGAAGAGCTGGGTGTACATTTTTACAGGTAAGTTATGATATTTAAGGAAGAAACGATTATATTTAAATTATTATCATTTCTCCGCTCTGGTGATAAGGCAAAGCGCGACGTTGAGTTCCGCCACGCAGCACGCAATGTCTCGGATTCAGGCGGAAAGTGGAGGACGGAGTGTCTTGACACAAGGTTCTCAAAGCTGCAAACTATACGATATTTAAGATGACTGTAAAAAAGTATCTTGAAAAAGTAAAATTAAGAGATCATACTTGGATATTTAAATCTAGATTTTATTCTGTACTAGGTGTGCCCGCGAAATTACCCGTGTTGAATTTTAAAATAAAAAATAGCCTAAGTTACTTCTTATTACATCAGCTGTGTGCCAGTGAAAGTCCCGTCAAAGAATAACCGGAACAAACAGACAGACAAACATTGTAAAAAAATATATTTTTTTATATGTACCGGTATACATATGCGCTTTGAAAACAGCGGTTGTTTTAATAAAGCAAAAAGACTTCCCAATTTTATTTATTTGTATGTATAGATGACTAACTTGGGCAATATTAGACACAAATATACAAAGCTTTTTAATTCATATTAATTTAAACTACATTTTTCAGGTTTTCCATTTCTTGGACAAGAATAATGCCAACGGGATTTCCCGACAAAATAAGCATAGATGGCATCAGCTACTATAACAAACTTATCAACAGATTGTTAAATAAAGGAATTGAACCTATGATAACACTTTACCATTTCGATCTTCCACAGAGCATACAGAATCTTGGTAAGATGGCAAACATTTAAGTTTTACTACTTTATTTTTTAGTTATTCAAACCTTCGTAACACGAAATACTAAAGGTTTGGTAATATATTAATAAATTCTTCTACTTAAAAAATATTCTAGTATCATTTGAAAGTTTCTATTTTGAACACCTGAGTCTAAAAAAGGTTATTAGTTTCACGTGGAAGTCACCGAGACTTCTGGGAGTCTATGGCATCGAAGCTCTGAAACGGATAGGCCGATTTTGATGCGGATTTTTTTAGTATTTTGATGACACTATTTTATGGACAACGAATAAATAATTATTCATTCATAATATTTAAAGTTATTTCTATAGCTTTACACTTTTTCCTGCGTAGCAGTAGTCCGAGAGAACCCTGTTTCACTTCGTTCTCCACTTTCCGCCCAAAATTGAGACATTGGGTGTTGAGTGGTGGAAATCAATATCTTGTACTAAATAAAAGATATGAAAATAATTTAAATATAATCCGAGTCGAGATAGAACCCACAACCAATCGCAGTCAGATTGCCGTGCACTGTGCTACGATGGCCACCATTAATAATTTATAAAATATATTTCTATTCAGATTAAATCGAAAGTTATGATGTATAAATAATTTTGCCTATCATAGAAAATACGACCAGCGACATCGCTTGGAATGTATGAAATTCACTGGATGTTTGAACTGTTCTGTCACTTACGTAGTTTATCTTAAGGACCATAGATGGCGCTATTACATAAACTATGACCTATCTAGACAATAACGTATATTATAATTTGTTTGCACACTATGGACATATGGTCCGTTTGACCTTTGGTAAAAATATTGTTCCATTTTTTACACGACACTTTTTTTAACAGTCTCAGTAGATAAAGCTAGGCTTACACGAATCATGGAGAGCTTAGTTAGCTCTATGTACGTGTACTCTAAAAGGTTTTCTCTAAACAAAAAATAAATCATACGTAATCAAAGCTATAAAATTGCATAATTAATTACAGGTGGATGGAGCAATCCCTTGATAGCAGACTGGTTCGCTGACTACGCCAAAGTCGTATTTTCGAGTTTTGGTAATAGAGTAAAAGCTTTTATTACTATAAACGAACCTCTAATCATATGCGACTATGTGTACAGCGGGTACTTTATACCGGTGGTCCCAGAACAAATGTTTGGCCCGTTTTTGTGTAACAAACACGTGTTGCTGGCCCACGCTAAAGCCTGGAGGTTGTATGATGAAAATTTCAAGGAGACGTATCATGGTAATATTTGACAGATTCTCGCAGCTTTCTTTTTTTTTATAGATGGGTAGGCAAAAACAACTTAATGTCAAGACATTCTGACCTCTACTTTCTAAATTTTCTCCACTTTTAAACATTTCTTTCGAATTCTGGATATTGCGTGGATATTGTACTTTTACTTTGAGTGTCAGAAAGCAACGCCGCTCATTGTCTTACTCGTAAGTACTAGAGCGGATAAATGAAAATAATAAAACTAATTATAGCCTTAATGACTGTATTATTGTTTTTCTAAGGTTCTAACAATTTAGGATTTTATTATTTAGAAGTAATAATAATATATTTTATTTATAATTAAATATTAAGATTAAATATATTGAATAAGATTTCAGAAATTTTAGATATATTGTAATTTTCGCTCGTATGGTTCAAATCAATTATTGTAAATTAAATAAAACATATTTTCACACTGTCTGACTGTAAGCGCGATTGGTTGTAGGTTCGATTTCCAGTCAGTTTCTTTTTTGCACCGCATATTGATCGTTCTTTTCGGTACATATTTAATTTAGTTGCCTGGTAGCGATAACTTTTAGTGAGAAGGCCCCGCCTTTGTGCATTTCATGTAATGTTATTTTAATTGTACTGTGTCTTCTTTCTTAGTAGGCAACAAAAAGTTTTATCTATATTCTAAGTTCTGCCACTCAACTATGTTGCAAAAAGCGCAAAATATCGAATTTTAAATGTCTATTATAATATCATAAAAAATCAATAAAAAATCGCAATTATAATATCATCCATCAATCAGTCAGTGACTGTGCCACGAACGCCTTTTTACTATACAAAATTTTATTTGCAGGAAAAGTGTCAATAGCAAATAACCCAGTATGGCTTGAGCCCGGACCAGGCGTCGATCATAACCTAATAGAACTTGCAAGAGAATTTGGTGTAAGTACCTTGACAATTATATAGACAATTGTTTTCCTTTCTCTCAACAACAACAAAATGGCTGTCAGGGAAAACCTAGCGTCGAGACACTGCTTTGTCCACTTTTTGATCAAATTCCAGACATTTAGTAGCGGACACCACTGTTGCGCTTTGTATTATCACAACCAACCTTGTACTAAATTAGTTGAATAATTTGCTATGATTACTATACAGTGTGTAATACGATTAACGGATCGACGCCAGTCCATAGGTCGGTCTCAATACTTATTCATTAAGCATTAATGTATGTTTTTGTGCACATTTTTTGTGTGGTCCAGCAAATATTTGGGACCTTGTATTTTTTTTATAAAAGTAGTAAGGGTAATACAAGTATTATATACTAGTAGCTGCCCGTTGCATCGTTTGCTTTTACTTAATGACCCTTGACACCAAAATACCCATCACGCTGAACAGCTTTTGTCAAGGCGCAATTTTCATGTATCTCATAATATAGCTGGTCTTTTATGGTTTAACATCAGGTTGTTAAACACTTACACACACACACACACTAAAAATAAATATGCCATAAGTCCTGCCTAAGCTTTAAAGCTACTCAGTAAAAAGGTTTCATTCAAATTCGTACAGTAACTACGAAGATTTGGTAGTATAGACAGACACTAACACTTTTAAAAATCATAGATCGTATCAGATTCTATTACTGTTTTTACATCCTCTTAAATTATTTTTTGTAAATATATTGAATGTACAGACATCATTTTTGTAAGGTTGAGTAAACATATTTGAACCTACAACTATCATGTTAGATATACCTCAACTGTGCCAGAATAGATGAATCTATACATATAATAAAATGTAACTAGTCACTGTCATACATCGAAAATATATAAGAAAAATATTATCCGGGACATTTATCAATGTAATAGATCCCAAAACGATGGTTTTTAATTTTCTTTTCTATTTGTCTGTTTGTCTGTGCGTTTGTGCACGATAATCTCAGAGACTCTCAGAATCTCAGAGACCTGGTGTCAAGACACTCCGTTCTCCACTTTCTGCTCCAAATCGAGACAATGCGTGATAAATGGCGAAACTTAATGCCGCCCTTTGTCTTAGATATCAAAGAGGAGAAATGAAAATATTTAAAAATGTTATCACACATAAACTATCCTCATATATAAATATATGATAATATATGTGACTTTATTTGACTGTTTTTTTCAGGTCGGGCGTTACTCCCACCCCATTTACTCTAAAGAAGGGGGCTGGCCGGCATCCGTGGAAAGGTTTATGGCAGAATACAGTGAAAAACAAGGCCTTTCGTATTCAAGACTACCCTCGTTCACGGACGAAGAAAAGAAATTGATTCTAGGTTACTATATATTTTAATTACTTCCTAATATATTTTTCGAGCTTCTCGTTTATTACCTCATGGAAGGACAGTCAATGAAAATGATAGTCGACACTTATCTAAAATTAAAAAACTAATTGTGGCGGAAATCACGGCCGGGCTTTCTTTTACCAGAGTGGAGGAATTAAAATAATTTAAATACAGTCATTCCCCTGAGTGTTAATCAAACCCACAAACATCGCGGTACATTCAGACGCTGATTTACAACGCCACGATGGCTTTAGAATTGAAGTGAACATATTTTCAGAAAGCGTATAAAAATTTGAACCCAATGGGATTCGAACCCGCGCCTCTTGGGAACCGAAAGCATGGCTTAGCGGTCAGAGCGCAGAAATCAATATTTTATACGCTTTCTAAAAATATGTTTTTCAATTTCCTAAGTCTAATTTACAGTAAAAAAAAATTCTCTTGATTCAAATTCATGTTTTAAACTATCAATATGAAGCTTATTATAAGATTTTAGGGTGACTTCTTGAAAAATGTGTTTTTTAACTAGATAACTTTCAATAGTGCATTCGTTTTAGAAATACATATAGATTAAATTTGAAATCATCCTTTTGTCGACTTATTAAATCGGTTATCTCGTGTTAATATATAATTTTCGCCTCAGTTCAGAAATAAATTACAATTAATTTTAAACTAATGACCGGCTAGTGATTTTGCTGGCTTGAATTACGCGACGATAGCTATTTTGTATTTATGCCAGCCCACGTTCTCGCTCAAATAGAAATTAAGCTCAAATTTATAATTTTATAGAATTAAAATATATATTATTCTTATAAGGGAAATTTAAAAAGGCCACTTTGCTTACAATTTCTGAATCCTATTAATAAGCAGTACAGTCTAAATCTGAATACTCCAATTAGATTATTCTAAAAAAACGAATCGTGAAGTTTGCTCTACTTTAAATATCCCATTAATAGTTTTTCTGTTTAATGTTAAAATGACCAGGCTGCCAATATGTATTAGTACTATTTTTTTAGAAAAAGAAAGGTGATCTTTTAAGGTACACGCTCTCGGTTCGCTGCCATTCGCGACGTATATATGTCCAGAAGCAGCGGCCGCTGAACCGCCGTATTACCTATCGTCTCTATCTCTCTAATATATCTCTGATATCTTCTAAGATATTTATTTCGTCCAATCGTTTTACTATATGATTCTTTAAAGTTCTCGACTTTACTAATACACGGTTTTTTTGGTGAGTAATGATGAATGGGTAAAACTATTTTATATGTCTTCAAAAGTTGTCGCACTGCAGTAATCATTTTATAGGCAACATTTTTAATACCTTGGCTTACGTTATTCCAATTTAGGGTGAGATTTAAAATCGTTTTTTTTAAAATAAAATAGCCTATGTTACTCGGTGTAACTGTAGTTAATAGTAAACAAATTTTTAAAATCTTTCCTTTTTATAATATTAGTTTAGACAAGTTTTTCTACTTAATTTTTATTGTAATTTCTTTAAAATAAAATTTATTTGTTCATAACTTACATATTAAGAAAATATATACGAAGTATATTCATTTATTACAAATGTGAATTGTTTTTAATTTTACAATGTTTATTCAATTTATCTTTTAATTTGGAAAAAATGTATTTGTTTTTAGGTACATATGACTTCTACAGTCTAAATCACTACACGAGTAGAGTGGTCCGTAAGCCGCGGGACGGGGAAGTCCCTGGGCCGTGGTTCTTTGAAGGATCTAAAGAATTAAATGTGGTTTTAGACAATCACCCTTCATGGAAGAAAACTGATTTCGATGTAATTACTGTAAGTGATAAATATTTGTTTAGACAGAGGAAGGAGATCGGAGAGAGAAATGTTAGTAGTTATTTTAAAAGTGTCCCAGAAACCTACATTGGGTCACAAGTTACAGGCATTGCTATAGAAAATAAAGAACGGAGTGTCTTGAGATGAGTTCCCTCTGAGTACCCGTGATTGAGTGCTTGTATCACACAAGTGTGTGAGAGCCATAATTTCAAAACAAGTGGTTGGGTACACATATTTTCACATTTATTATACAATTTTCTTTTCTCTACTTAGTTTTGTAACTATGGCGTATAACGTGACAGTGATTTTTCTCCTTTCAAAAAAGAAAAAAAATATATATAATATTTTTGTTTTAGATAAACCCGGAAGGCTTTCGTCGTCAAATTGCGTGGATAGTGAATAGATATGGAAATATACCAATACTGATATCCGAGAACGGCCTTCCTTCGAATCCTGTGGATAACTACGATGCATTACGTATATCGTTTATACACGATTACTTGAAACAAGTGTGTACTTTGTTAATTAAATTTATGAATATATATTAATATATAGAAGTGCTGAAGTGTCCATATAACACTATTACCATCGGCTTACCTTTTGTAAATTATTCTTATTCCTTTTAACATTTTTAAAATATTTAACGTTTTCTAAAACATGGTTTTCAATTCGTTGAACCAAAACATGGGTTCAAATCCCGCTGCGTTCAAATTTTTATACTTTTTCTAAAAATGTTTTCCAATATTGAAATTATGATAATTTCTCCGCTATATATAGCAAAATAAAGCGCGGTGTTAAGCTCTACTCAACAATGTCTTCTGTCACTGTCACTACAGCTAACCTAAAATAATACTTGCATAATTAATTCAATTCATTTGTTCAGTGTTCATAATATTTTTTGTTTTGTCACATGCTGATATATATATATATATATATATATATATATATATATATATATATATATATGTGAAACTAGCTGTGCCCGCGTGGAATTCTAAAATTAAAGTAGTCTAAGTTACTCATTGCATCAGCTATCTCCCGTCAAAATCGGTCAAGCCGTGCCAGAGATTAGTCGGAACAAACAGATATACAAAATTTGCAAAAATATATTACATACATACGCATTTAATAAAAAGCGATTATTTTAATATTACAAGCAGACATTCCAATTTTTATGTATTTTTATAGATTTATATATTTTTTTAGGTACTGCTATCAATACAAGAAGATGGTGCTAATATAATTGGATATACGGTGTGGTCGTTGATGGACAACTTTGAGTGGACTTCGGGACATACGTAAGCAATATTAACAAACATTTTTGTTTTCACAAAGAGAAACTAGTGTCATGACACTTGGTTCTTCACTTTTCATCCGGATCCATTGAGTGGCAGAACTTAACGCCGCGGTTTTGTCTTACGCCATTGCAAAGAAATGAAAATATTTTAAATATAATATTAACACCACTGTCTCATTAAATAAAACATGTAAAATTAAGAATTAGTTACTTTTATCGTAAAACTCTGAATCGCTTTTAACTTAACATAATCTAATTAGCATTTACAATGTATCTTACAGTAAAACCTAAGTTTTAACAAACTTATAAGTTTGATACCTGAATACACAACACTTTGGACATTTACTATTGAAGTTGATAAATCTTAAGTTTTACTGGAATTTCTTCGGATTTACCATTTCAGAATTTTACAGTAACACATATTATAGCTTATTAAATATGTACTAGCATAAATATTATATTCAGCATAAAATTCGGCCTGTACCACGTGGACTTCAACGACCCTCTTCGAAAACGAACGCCTCGAGCTTCAGCGTACTTCTACGCTAGTGTTATCAAGCACCACTCGTTGGCCATTTCAAGAGATGTTAAAAAAGAGAAGAAAGCAAAAGGATTGGCAGCAATACTAGTAAATTAAAATCTTCTTTTTTGTAACTATTGTACGTTTTTTTATTATGAAATTATGATAAACTAGGATATTTTAATTTTAATATAAATATTATTTAAGATATTTACATTTGTTTATTTTATAAACCTACCTTTTTGTCATTTATTATGTTTCTTGTAACAGGGAAAGGAAATCAGTTATATTTAGTGAAACGATAAATACTTCTATTAAATTAGATATGTGAACAAATATTAGTAGAATTTGAAGCTTATAATCCGTTTTCAAAAGGTACAAATCCTGGTAGATTTTATTTCAATTCAAAGTTTCGAAATACGTGAGGGTTTTCTATGAAATATAACTATTACTCTGTATTAGTTCTTGAAGACTAATGTGAAAAAACTTTTTTTGGAATATCTAAACTTTGATCAATGTTATTTATTACAATTGTATATTTACATAGTTCAATATCAATATCTTCGTTACATAGTTCAATTACTTCGTTATTAAGTAGTCCAATATCTTTGTTACATAGTTCAATATCTTCACGAAATCACCATATACAACATTTTCATTTGCCGCTTAATAAGTTTTCACGCTGAAGATCCATTTTTGTTAGGTCCCTATAAAATCATATTAAATGGGGTTTACTGCAAAGGTTAAAATATGCTTTATATTTAAAATATACTTATATATGAAGCATTCAAATATTACTACAGAATATTCAGACTATATAACGTATACAAACAAACATACAGCTTCGCAGTAGCCAGAGAGAACGTAGCCTTAAGGCACTCCATTCCTCACTTTCCGCCCGAAATCGAGATATAGCGTGCTGAGTGGTGGAACTCAACGTCGCGCTTTGTATTTAGATTTTAAAGTATAGATTGAGCCTATAATGTTAGTATTATATGGTCGTCTTTGTAGTGTCAGATCTAAAGATATGTTAATTAAACATTTATAGTCTTGTTTTCATAACTCATTACGCCACTGCCACTTGAACAAATAAAAGTTAATAATAATTTGCAGTAAAACTAAGCATAATATTATATTGTACAATAATATAACAGTGTAAAATGTATAAATTGAATACCTACAATATTCACATAAAAGGCTTATTATTGTTACAAACACACTGTTCGCATTATATGTTTTACTTCATGCAGAGAAAAACAATCTATTCTCCACTTGTCGCCTGAAATTGAAACATTTTATGCCGAGTGGCAAAAAAAAACACACAATTTCTCCAGTTTGTGGAGATATGTATGGGTAAGGTGTGGTTATACGGTTATCGCCTCCAAAAAGTCATTAAGCTTTCATGGCTCTGAGTATAGGTCACGTTAGTCAGTCAGTCACTATAAAAACATGTTAATAAGTAAAGCTTATTACTCTGTAGAAGAATATTTAAGAAATAAAAATGTGTGGAAGTAATATGATTTAAGTTTAGTGCAGGTTAGCTAACATTGAATTGAATAATAAAATTGTAACTTTTATATATATAAAAAGAACTTTTGAGTACCTCGCCGGCTCTTCTCAGCAAAACTGCCTTCCGAACCGGTGTTAGCTTTATGTTCATTCGACGATTCAAAAGTACTTTGAAAACGTCTATTTGAATAAAGGATATTTTGATTTTGAATTCTAATTTTAATAAGAGTAAAGCTTAAAAAAACAGGACTTGGTTTGCTTTTGGATTTACAAAATTATGTATGGCCAGAGGAAGAAAACTAAGACATTCTCGGAAAGACCCTTAGAAGCTGGTTTAATTAATTCAGTTCTTATAGAAAAATTAATATGAGATTACGACTCTTTGAAACTGAACTTTTTTATTTTTTCTATACTATAATTATACACGAATACATAGAAAACTTATGTATATATATTTTCTAAAAAATATATTTTTAGTGTGTGAATAATACCTAGAACCTAGTGTCCAGTCACTCCATTCTCCACTTTTCGCTCGAATCCGAGACATTGCGTGTTGAGTGGTTTAATTATACAGCAAAGCGAAAAATTGTCCCGTCCTTCTTCTTCCTTCCTTCTTTAAGAGTAGGAATCCTTCCTTCCTTCATTCCTTCATTAAGAGTAGGAATCGAACCCACAATCAAGCACGTTTACAGCCAGATGTTCCAACTGTGCCACGATGGACTCCCATGATTCACAAAAGCGATTCGGCTATATGTATTACATCTCCTATAAAATGCTGTAGACCCACTTTAATGCAAATTATACAAACGAAGGTGTACGAAACTTGACTCAGCTATAGTTTATATGAAGAACAAGAAGAATTCTTTAGGCATTAATTTGGTTACAAACAAATATAACACACTTCAATTCGTTTTACATAAACTTTTGTGTAAGCGACATCGCGTTGCTAAAGCTGCGTGTACTTTGTGCATGACTTAAGGTAACATAAACTTATTAAAAAAGGTTACAACGATTTCAATTGTAAATTTAAGTAAAGCTTGTAATTTAAATGGGAACGCGGGCGTTTAAAAAACGATATAGTTAGTATATAGTCGCGAGGCTTACACAGGCGAAGCAGCGAGCTATTTGCTAGATTTAAATAAAATTCAATTTTTAAAACATTTGAATTTTAATTTAAGCAGTAAAGCGAGTGAGGATTGAACTTAGAACTATCGCCTTTACAATCATATGATGTCTCAAAGCGCCACGAAGTCCTTCCGTTAATTAACAAGTATTAAAAAAAACCAAACAAACAACCTGCTAACCACGTACAAGAAAATATATTTTTTTGAATCTTATAAAAAATCCAATGAATATAATAAAAAACTTCGTACTAACCATATTACGACTAAAGCCTTCCACATAGCTGCCACTACTGAAACTGAAAAGGTACGATAACTGACTAAAAGCCCACTGCTACTTACATTTCTTCTATATAAGTACAAATGGAATAATTCTTATCACGTTATCACTATAAGATTGTAGTCGCCATGAAAATTTGTAATTGAAATTTTTACATTCGATGTATATTTTATTTATATCTATGTCTATGTATATAATAAAATAGTAGAAAAGTAATTCTGTATACATGAAAGATTTGTGAAAATAATTTCATTTGGGCCCGTTAACAGAAAGCGAAAAACCAATTGTAGAATTTGTCTGTTTGTTATTTGGGTGTCAATAACGTAAAAACTACAGGACAGAACGAATAAGGACAGAAATGAATGAAGAATGAATTTTGGTATAGTGGTAGCTTATAGTCTAGAGGTACATATAGGGATAGTTTAAACATCCTGACATTCCAAGTGTAGTTTTCATAAAAAATAAACCGTCAAGTTACTATATAAACTGATAAGTACTGAAAATAAGTGAATGATTTTTTGCATGTATATAGATTAGTCTAGACACTATACAGGATAATTTTATCCTTAAGTTCAATGTTGTCCCAATAGGAAAAATATCCGCTACCAAATTACCTCGATTACTCGCTATTTTTGCATTTTTTTTTTGCAATCTGACAAGTTATGTAATTATAAGAAAATAAAAATAATATAAACAAGATGCAGGCACAATTATTTCGTAAGAACTATAATATAATTGATTAACATTTTTAGATATATCGCCATGAATCTCCAAAGTAATATTATACTATATTATATAATACACAAAATATTTTTTGAAAACGTATAAAATATTTAATGCAACGTGATTCAAGCCTGCACCTCTTGGAAACCGTCCAAGCGCTGTGACCGCTAAGCCATGCAAAATAAATTATAATAAGCGTATAAGGCTTAGCGGTAAGCGAGGCAAAAATGTTTTTCAGTTTCTTAATTATGTGAATAACACTTTCAAATGTTAAAAATATTTAATAAATAGCGTTCTTTCTTGCCAAACAATTGTTAGTAGACTTAACTTTGGGTAGCAAGAATTTGTAAAAATCATATAACAATTTCAGCGCAGCCGGGTATAAGACGCATGGGTTAGCAGTCAGAGCGCTTGGTCGGTTTCTAAGAGGCGCGGGTTCGAATCCTACTTTTTTTCAAACTAATTTGTTTATTAGATGTTTATTTGAGAGTTTTCATAAAGTACTAATCAACACGACATCAGGTACACGACTATTATATCTATGTCATATTTTCGCCGGCTTAAATCACAAACTGCTCAAAATTATGATTGTATAAAAACAGGGTGCAGTCAAAGTCAAATTTTTGTAGTTTGTTATTTTAAATCTGTGATAACTGCTAGAGTTTTCATAAAATAATTATAGGATAATCTACATTAGACGGTCAAGGTAACTGATATACTAATTTAGATATAAGGATTAGTAATATTTAAAACTATTAAGAGATATAAATCTGTAACTGTGAGTCAACCTTAGTAGCTGGATTATTATTCTATCTTTTTATTGGCCTTATTATGATATACATTTACATTTTAAAAAAGGCAAAATATGAAATTTTCACAAAATATGAAATTTTCTCTATTGCATGCATATGCATAGAACTTTGGGAATGAATTATCTCAATATCAGTAAAAACTGCACCAAAATCCATTACGTGGTTTAAAAGAAGAAAGTTCAGGAACAGACAGACTGATACGGATGGCGGCTTTGATTTATACTATATGGTGATGATGATTAAAATAACTAATCATCCTACAAAGACGATATAGAAATTACATCGATTACTAAATTCTAAGTAAAGCCGATTATTTATAATATAATTACAGTAATAACACCGGTAAATATATATTGTGAACAGAAAATAACATAAACCTCCTTTGATTTGACACTACTAAATGGGTGATAAATTTAAAAAACTGATTTTAATGTGGTTTTAATTATTAATAGATTGAATTTATGAGGAAAAATAATATACATAGAGTAAAACCAACTTATATTTCTAACGCTTCCTAAACCTTAATATATTATGGAATTGTGTATCTTAAAAATGTGTACAAAAAGTTTGCCATGATAGGTCGAATATTTCTTAAATATGGATTACAGTAACCACTTCATTTGCTTATTCCAAAAAATAATTTGTTATATATATATATACACTATTATAAAATAATAAGCAGTATAGTATCATTTTTGCGCCATTAACTATGTTAAATACGTTAAGTATTAAATGTCGTTTATTTAAATTAATCAATATTGTCCTTTATAGCATAGTATTAAAATTAATATCTCAAAAGATATCAGAAATTTAACATAAGCAGGTAGAGTGCTCGTCGCGTCGGGGTTAAGTTGCAAGTTTAAAGTAGTGATTCGAACCTGTGCCTCTTGGTAACCGTCCAAGAGGTTAAGTCCCGCTGTATTAA
>JAOYRR010000633.1:0-38298 GCA_038994665.1 Podotricha telesiphe
GGAAATAAAGTAGCAAATTTACTTTCTTCTAATAAACCATGTGGATTGTCATCTTGGGTAAACTTAGGAATTTTCATAGCCCAAGCATTGTCTACTGGCCCGTTTTCCTTTTCTTTAATTATATCTTCAGATTCCTCCATTTGATTATTTATTTTTTATACAATATAAATAACTACCTCTTTAGGTTAAAATTCGGTACTTGAAAATTGTAATATTAATGACATGAAAGATGTCAGTCTAACGAAATGACATGTTTATGTTTTTTTTTAATATTAATAATTTTCTAACATATAAGTTGTCATTTTATCGTTGAGCTGCGTTCTAGCTATTTAAGTAAAAATATTTCAATAATAGTTCAGGAATAATAATATTCAGGAATTATTTAATAATATAAATTTTATAATGAGAGTGTTTTATCTAAAATCTGTTCTCATAATATTCCAACGCTACACACTCAAACTCAAATGGTATTCTCTATATTTATTATGGAAGTCATTTTCGTGCTACGACTAAAATATAAACGAGTTGGTGAAGTGAAGGCAAGTGTTGGCACGTTCGAAATGCCATAATTCAAAAACGAAACTGATCTATATATATGAGATAGCTTCAAAATATATTGGGAATACCTGATGAAAAGCTACTACTACTAGCACACTATAATATAATATATATGGAAATAACAACACTGCTATGACGCTATGTCATAGCAGTGTTGTCTTAGTAGTTACTAGTATATAATAACATAAGCTAGGATTACCTCTATATGGTAAAGGCCGTATAATTTTGTCAGCAGATGGTAAATTAAAGTAGTATGGGTATATATATGGGGGGTAGTCTTAAAGTAAACGCAAACGATATTATAGGCATCAACTAGTATAGAATAAATAATTAAACTTCTTGCCAAGCGATTGTTCGTAAAAATAATCTTTGGGTAGCAGAAATTTGTAAAAGAAAAATAAGAATTTCGACGTAGCCGGATGTAGACCGCTTGCCTTAGCGGTCAGAGCGCTTGGACGGTTTCAAGAAGCGCTGGTCTGGTTCGAATACCGCTGCCTTCAAATCATTTAGCGTTTTTAAAAAATATTTTTGTGAGTCAATAGCACTTTAAAATAGTTAAAATAATAATTAGACATGTGTAAGTAATGCGAGTGATGTATTACACGTAATATTACCCGGCCACGAACTGTAATATCACACAATACTCAACCAAATCAAACATCACGCCTAAACATTACGCGCCCATTCGAGTTCGACAAGGACGACATGACGTGCATTGCATGTTTCACTTGGCCTGGAATGGCGCGGTAGTTTTTAATTTTATTTTAATTTAAAACTGTATTGACGTGTACTAGTTGAGCTTCATATTTAATACCAAATGACAAAGGGTCATTTGTTTTGTTTTACAATGTAACTCGCACGAACGTCTTTTTAATATTTTATTAGTTAATTTAATAATAAGTTTCAAACAAATCTAGAATTAAATTTTTGATGTTTTATTAATTTAATTATAATTATAAAAATAATTAAGAACTTAAGATCAACTTTGTTAGATTTGCGCAAATTGTAATGCGTATTGCTTATCACTTTTCATATTTCATGTGATTTTAAAAGATAAATGACTCAAAAAAACTGAACTGAACTGAACTTATAAAGAACATCATTTCACGGAAAAGTTATAAAAAAGCTACAAACGGAAAAAATTGTAACACTGTTATTTTCATGTGATTCACATATTTCTACTAACAGGCATAAATTTGTTAGAAAACAATTTTTTTTTCAAAGATATAATAGGAGACTATGAGTGTGATATATGATTTGGAGAAAACACTGGCACTTAATAAACATCATTTAGTTTCTTTTAATTGTAAATAACATCACCATTATTAATAGATATTTCAGTACATTAGGTCTATCGGGGACACCACAACAAAAATCACTCAGTCCTCTTGTGTCCTCTTGGATGGTGTGGAAAAGAAAAGAACCATATATTACGTCTAACACTTCAATACCTATTTAAAGTAAATAATATTCATTCACTTTACATACAATTTTGAAAATCCTCTAAAGTAAAGGTTTCCTTACAGAGCTACTTAACACTAATGCTCAAACAGCATTACAAGCCATATAGACTTATTTTCTCGTAATTCCCATAGATTCAACCCACTGTGCATCGTGGAGCAGTGAGACGTCTGATTGCCACCGCGATTGATTGTGTGTTCGATCCCACACAGAGGAATTATGTTAAAATTATTTTCATTTCTTCACTATGGTAAACAATACGAAGTGCGGTGTCCAAGTCCGCCATTCGACATGTAACGTCCCGAATTCGAACGGAAAGTGAAGATCGGAGCATTCAAGACACTCCGTTATACATTAGGTTCTCAGACTACGCGCAATGCGGGAAAAAAAATCTTAACAGAAACATATCCAATTTTATGTCAATACCTATGTATATTATGATACATAGGTATTAACGTATAGGTATAGGTATTGATTGTAATTTTTTGTAATATTTGCTATAGAAACATGAATAACAAATATGGAAATTATTTTGTCCTTTTAAGCAATTTAATTTAAAATCTGCATGCAAATATAATTGTCCCGCTATACGGTAAAATTGGTAAAATACAGTTACGGCATTTTAAGTAAAAGGTGTCGATATGTTTATGCCACGAAGTGTGCGTATAAAATAATAAAACAAGTACATATTGACAATGATAGGTATATTTCACGTTACAGGGTCTTGGTAGATAATAAATCAATACAATAAAAATATAACGTGTCATGTAAACTTAAGTAATTGTAGTATCAGCGCAATGTTATAATAATAACGTAATAAAATATTACCTTTACATAATAATAGCTGTAATAAGCCCGCAGGGAAGCCTGTGGTGAGCTTATGGCGACCCCATGGTTGCCAATGAAACTAATGCACGGGTTGCTCTAACTATCACCTAAGTGTCCAGCAAAATCGTAAGAGAAATCTTTATTACGCTTTATGAATTGAAATCACGTTAGAACAAAAATGAATATTATTAAAAAAAGTCTTTGAAATTGCAAATATATTTTTAATAAAATAGACATCCCTTCCTCCGCTCGTGAATATTTTTGTGTAATTAATTAATGTTATATTTATTTGAAAATGGTATATGATTTTTTTATAGAGAACGATATTTAAAGTAAGTTATTCATATCAAAGTTTGCCATATTAAAAGCCTCTTCCGACCAAGCAGCGAAAGGTGAATTATCAATTTCAGGTGCATGTTTGTTATTTGTGAGTAATTTGTGGTCATGGCCACCGACAGGAGCCTTACATTCTATGCACTTAGACACTTCCATTGCTCCTCCACACTGATCTATGTTATAGAAGTGGCCGTTAGGACACTTATACCACGACCCTGCTTTAGCACCTATAGCTCTTACGATAAGTTTTTGGTCTTGCTTAGAAATGTTTGTACCAAACTCTTTCAGAGCTTGTTGAAGGTCCTTCAGAGATTTCATAGCAGCATCTTCATTAAATATGCCGAATCCCAAAATAACTTCATTTGCATCGTGGGCTGCTTCTTGTACACCGAGAACTGACTCGTTAGCAGCATAGGTCGGATGGTCAAGAATTTCCGACAGATGCACAATCGAATTCATGCGCATTATTTCATTTCTAATGTCGTTTTGCTGTTGTTCACTTATTTTGTGTATGCTACATATAAGGATATTGTTAATAATAGAGTTTAGTTCTATGATATTATTTCGCAATTGTTGAATATTTGCTGACTTTACGTAAACTTCTGACAATAATTCCAGTATGTCAATATGTATAAAAAACATGTTACATTGCAACAAAGATAGATTCCTATTTTTTTGCACGAGTCTGAATATCTTGTTGTAAGTGCATTTCCAGTCATCGAAAGCTAAATCTGAAAAGAGAAAAACAATTTCTTCAATTGCTAAGTAATTATGTTTTTAGTAAAATAGACGTATTATTCCCATGTAGATGTTTATCCCTACGCCACACACAATAGTCGTGAGAAGAACCGCTACACTTAGCATGATATTTTTCGTTAATTTATATCCTTCTTATATATGTATAATGTTTAAGAAAGCACTTAGAAAGGATTTCTGGAAAGTCACTCATTTAAAAGGTGATTGCAAGTTTACACAAAAAAGAAACAATATTAAGATTTGTATTTAATCTAAGCTTAAACATTAATTAAACTAAACAAATGCTTGTGGAATTTTACATAATTGCCACGAAAGGGGTAGAACTTTGTACATTTTTATCTCAGTAGAAATTCACGATCGCGAGCTATATATATATATAACATAAATATTTAATTTTTACCTTTGTATATTGCATTTTCACTCATAGTTGATAGTTTTTGACACAAATTCAACTGTGTTTTATTTATTTGTTTTTTTGTTCCATATACACGTATCTTAATGGGATTAATTTCATTTTTTATCTGAAGATTCACTTTATCTTTGTAGCGATGTGTATTTATAATAGGTTTGCGGCATGTTGGGCATGCTGGTAGCGCTATAGCTTCGGCTTTAGTATTCATAAGATTTTCGAGAGTTTCGAATTCCATTACGTGACCACAGTCTTTTAATACGACAAACCTAAAATAAGAATTTTAAAGAAACATTTAATCGATGACTTATTTTTTTAAATTTACTTTATTATTAATATGAACCTTGTAATATGAAATAAATGGCAGAATAAATAAAAATAAAGAACCCTCGTCTGTAGTAAAATATAATACAGTAATATTTGTGTTGTATCTATGTCACATAATACTTACTATATGTGAGAGTTTTAAATCCTAGTTTTTTACAAATATGTGGTCAAATTTATTTGATTTAATTTATAATAGGTTTATTTACTCTACCATACACTTAGTACGTAGGTATAGCTAGTAACGAAAGCGTACATGGCGTCGTCGTCGAACTCGTCGCCGAGGAAGTCTGTGGGAAAGTGTTCGGGGCGACAGAGCTTGCAGACGTCGGGGCAGGGCTCGCCGCAGAGGCCGCGGCACGAGTGTCCGCAGGCGAGGCGCGCGGCGCAGCGCCGCCTGCACGCCGCCACCGAGCACGCTTCGCTGCACAGCCGCGCGCAGCGCACATGCGCGCACTGCCGACTGCACTTCTCCTGAGAAGTACCATGCGGAAACATGTACTCTATAACGGTTTGTAACAGGCAACCCTCTTGATAAATTTATACGGCCCGCCAAACGTTTATCTATATTACAGTTTTTTTGCTAAAAAAGGTTGCTTATCCCTGCTATATACTGTGCCCCTATAAAATATAATGGCTAGCCCTTATTCTGCAATAGATAGGACATGAGAAAAAAATATTGCTCTGAATCATCTCAAATGATGGATATTTCCAAAAGTTAGAGGTAAAAACGTTGAGGTGTATTACTTACCATACAAGACACACAAGGTTGGCCGCAGGTCCGGGAGCAACGAGAGTGTGCACATTGTATTTCACACTTTTTATTGCAAGGTGGACACATTTGATTGCACGGCTCCTCGCAACTATAAACAGAATTAACTAATCTATTATCGAATAGGTGACATAGCATTGAGTTATATTAGTTAATTTAAATAAAGGTTTTTAAAAACACAAGTTTTATAAGAGACGTATAGTCTTTTATATATGTATCTATGAATTAATCCAAGTAAGAAGTCTTGCACCGCCCCACTTTGCTATTAGACTTCCTTGAAAACTTACATACGTTTTTTTTTTAATTCCAAAAACAAGGCAAACGAGCGTTTGGGTCACCTGGTGGTGAGTGATCACCGCCGCCCACGAGCCCGTGTAACACCAGAAGAGCTACGGGGATGTTGCCGGCCTTTAAAGATGGAAATAGACGCACCTTTTGATGGTACTCATGTCAAATCGACCTAGAAACACTGCCGCTGGTATGCCATTCCACAGTTGAAGTAGTACATGGAAGAACGTTTCTAAAAAAACCACACAGTAGTAGACTGCCACGCATCCCGATGGTTGAGGATGGTATTTCAGTATGTTACGTACTATGCGGTTGGAAAATTCAGCGGCAGAAATTAAGTCAAACCGTTCCCTTCAACACTCCCCATGATAAATGCGGTAGAGAAAGTACAGAGAGAAAACGTCGCTAAGCAACGCCAAAATATAAAGCCTTTTACATATTATTAAGTCGACTTAACGATTCGAATGGTTTTACGTTGTATGCTATCAAATGGATAAAGCCGATACTGGGGTGCACCAGCTCAGAGATGAGAACAGTACTAAACACAGTACATAGTACTAAGAACAGTACTCCATGTGAGGCGGAACCTGGGCCCTATACAGGGCCAATCGGTGTTTGAGCGTGAAGTACTGTCTTGCTCTGGCCATGACACTCATCTTCTTCGAGGTCAACTTGGCCTTGCTTTCCAGATTTTCACGATACTGACTGTCACTCGACTCGACTCACTCTGGGTGTGGCTTTAAGTGGAATGTTCTCGAAAACTGGTGACACGACAAATGGGGTTTTCTTCTAAAAACCCCATTTGTCCAGTTTTCGAGAACATTGCTCTTTTAACCACCGCGCAAATTCGTGTCTTCTGGAGGTTAAATTAAACTAGGTTCTTTTCACAGGTTCCAGATGGATGCCTCAAAAGAAGAGACAAGTTTTTTGAACGGCCGGTATATACGGCGTCTACCATGCTATAGTTTGCATAGCAATGAATGTTATAATATGCAGAAGAAACAGTGAAGGAGATAGGACACAGCCTTGGGGGACGCTAGCGTACACGAGCATGTAATTAGAGCAAAATCCGTCGACAGCAATCTTGATACTGCGACCAGTGAGGAAGCTGGCCACACACTTGCATAAATTCTCGGGAAGCCCGTATGACGGAAGTTTCGCAAGGAGCGCCCCGTGCCACACTCGATCGAAGGCCTTCGCCATGTCTCAACTAACTGTCAGACCCTCTCCCTTGCTTTGTATAGTAGCAGCCCAGCATTGTGTTAGGTACACTAGAAGTCACCGGTTGAGCGACCATGGCGAAAGCCATATTAGCGGTCGTTGATCAACCGGTGATTCTCCACATAAACCAGGAGCTAGCCGTTTATTATGTCCTCCTACTTTGGAGAGCAGGGAGGTGACGGCTATAGGCCTATAGTTAGAAGGATCGGAGCCATCGCCCTTCTTCGGGATCGGGTGGATCAGAGACTACGCCGAATGAGTAAGAGTGCCGAAATAGACGCGTTAGCACCGGTGCCAACTCAGTATCACATGATTGCAGCACTTAAGGAGAGAGGCCATCCGGCCCACTCGACTTATCAATGTCCAAAGAAAACAGAGCTCGCCGACCAGCTTTTTGCCTAAACTTAATGTCAGACATTAAGCTCTGGCACCGCGGAATGGTCGGCAGAGTGGTTCCTTGGTCATTCAAAGTAGTGTTCGGAGCTAAGAGAGCGCCCAAGAGATCGGCTTTCTCTTTTGCCGTGTGGACCAGGATGTCGTTCTTGGTGCGTAAAGGGGTAAGCAAAGATTTGTTAAAGTTGCAAAGTGCAGCCTTGGAGAGGGCCTAGAATTGACGGGTTCCGGACGGACAGACGGACGGACTCATCGATTTTCAAGATATACTCCTTGCCCTGGTAATTTGCCGCATTAAGTACTTAAAGAGGCTCTGTTGTAGCTTGTTAGCAAAACGTACTAAACCTAGGCTGTAATTAGCCACCAATTAGCACCACAAAGCTAGGAATATAAAGTTCCATACCTTGTAGAACCACATCGGCGACAGCAGCGGTACAGGCACTAGGATGATGAAGTGACGCAAACCGACCTCAGGGATAAAATGAGTAAAAAGTACGCATCCCATCCCTATCTGCTGACTTGTAATGATAGACACGACGAATTGCGGGTGTTCTGCAACTGCAGTGTTCAAATCAAATGCAGTCCTCCCCGCATGGTCGGTGTTGCGTGATACAAGCTAATCGCCAAGAATTATGCGCATTAAAGTCACCAAGTATCACGACCTCATGGGTCATCGCGTCGGTTTTAATATATTTAATATGTCGCTCATAGCAGCAGCGGAGAACGGGAATCTAAAAAGACTACATTGCCTGAAAATATGTAACAAATTGAATGTAGTGCCATAAGTCACTAAACGACTACGCAGGCGAAGGCAGTATAATAACGTTATTCTGTATATAAGAAAAAAATGTCCAGACAACTCACCGGCTGGACTGGATCTAGCAGAAACTTAAGAATACTGCTCTAAAATTATCAAAAATAAATATTCGAGTATCCTGAAATGATAAATTATATGTTTAGTCCTTGGACTAATGATAAGCTAGAATTTACAGCTTTATAGGTAGAGAGAAAACACTTCGTTTCTCGATATGCCTCTAAATCAAAAAATTGGCTATTGTACCGTATATACAGTCAAAATCTGTTCCACTGCGGCACGATAAGCTCAATGACAAAAAATCTCTTAAAATATAGTTAATACACGTGTATTAAAGTGTAAATATGATAGTTAGTTACTCGTGGCCGCAGATGTTGGTCTGCGAGCAGCGCCGCGTGCAAGGCACGTGCAGGCGGCCGCGCAGACAGCGCGTGCAGTTGCCGGAGCACGCATGGCCGCACGCCAGCATCGCGCCGCAAGGCTCCCGGCAGTGCTGCATCAGCGTCGCCGTCTTCAGCGTACCTACATAGTGCGACATAGTGTTCGACACGTTACAAATATTGTACACTTCACACAGCAGACACTTTTTAATCTTAATTGTAATTTAAGCTCAATTGTTTAGAATTATTTATGACATTATTTTAAATATACTCACCATTCAAAAGTGTTGACATAACGTTGCATGGTAAGTTAACTTTATGACCACACGGAGAGTCGAAACATTGAGGAACTATTTCGGTGCATTTCCTTTTATCGCACAAATCTTTACACAGCTGACGGCAAAGGTGGCCACATGTCAGTATTTTCGTACACAAGCTTTTACAAAGTTTTCGGTCTGCCTCAACCTGACATTCCACATTTATTTTATGTCCACATTCTGCTATAGTTTTAACTACCTAAAAATAAATCAAATAAATTAAGATATTTTCTCTCGAAAAAATACATATTTATTGTGTTGTATATCATAGTATTTTCGAAACGTATAATCTAAGTGTTAATTAAAGTAAATAATTACTATAAACTTGCCTGTTGCGTACATTTGCATATTTTGTAACATTTTATCATACAAAAATGTCCACACTCCAGTATTCTTGCACATTTTTTAAAACAAGGATTCTCATCTGGAGTCCTTGAACAAGCGACTCGTTTCTTATGTTTGCACAATATACGTTTCTTTAATACCTACAAAATGGTTTATGTGTTAATACTTACACTAGTTACTTTAGTTTTTATACAATCAAAGAATTAGCTTTTGACGACTTACTTCAACATTACATGTTTCGCAAGTTTCATGACACCTTTTGTTGCACTGATGTAATCTATCTTCTTCTTCAACATTCGCAGTACATAGTTTCTTGCGCTTGGCACAAGGTTTTGGGCATAAGTACTAAAATGAGTTTAATCCAAACTTTATTAAGTTTAAGCAAATATTAAATATTATTAACAAAAAATTAAATGCAATGTCATTTCCATTGTTTTAACTTTATTTGTAAGGAGTGTTGGCAGTGAACTTTCATCCATTTTAGAAACAATCCAGGTAACAGCAGGTCGTCGCATTTATCCCCCCGACTGAAAACCAAACCTACAGCCTAATTAGGGATATCCGGTACTATTAAATAATTTTCAACTTCGCATTTATTATTTATCATTATGTAATCTCGAAATAATTTGCTCTTGCTTAAGACATTTAGAATACGTATATAAATTTGAACGCAGCGGGATTTGAACCGATCAAGCGCTCTGACCGCTAAGCCATGCGTGCTACATCCAGCTACGTCGAAATTCTTTTACGCTTATTACGACTAATATTTGTTGTTAGCATCTCTGTGGAGAGATTCTTACAAATTTCTGATTATTCTACGACCAAGAGCCCAAAGATTATTCTACGAACTAGAGGCGCGGGTTCAAATTCTGCTACGTTCAATTTTTTATACGTCTTCTAAATACATATTTAATTTAGTAAGTGTGCGATTAACACTTTCAAAAACAATTAGTAAATAGCATTCTCTCTTGCCAAACGATTGTTATTCTGTTATTTTACGCTAGGTATTGCTACAAATTTTATTATTACCACGACATGATCAGGGTCGTCATTCACATGGCAGCTACGTGTACAAGCATGCCCGCAGCTTTCTACACGCAACCCGCAAGGAACTGGACATTTCACTTTGTTAACGTCCTCGTGACAGAGCTTCTCTGTCTGTAAATTAAAAAAATAATATTTTACACCTTAATTTGTAATTGTTCTTGGCGATCACAGCATACCGTTCGTACCATAAACAATGTACGAACCTACTTTCTACATGCTGTCTGGGGAGTATCTAGAAGGAGGAGCTTATGCTTTTTAGTGGTCTTCCTCGATTGCCAACGACACTGTTCGAAGACCAACCTACGATTGCTACTTTCTGTTTTATCACTTACTCATGATACAAATCATATATCTTATTACTATTCTTTTAATGGTCATCCTGTCATTGTTTCCAAACCATCTAACCACATTTTGAATGAAGAATACAGACATTTTTAATTTCTATTATATTTCACTTATACTTTACGTTACATTTTAATTCATTGCTAGTTGCTAGTAACTAAGATAAGCTGTTTGTAGTTGTTTCTCCACTTTTTCTATAAATAAATAGGGTTGCTTAAAATGTTCACACGCAGGACACAACCATGCGCGTATGTATACAAAAACCAGACCCCCACATCTCATATCAATTGACACCTTATTATTTTCATAATTCCACAAAACTATATACTAACGCAGTTTGCGTGATTTAAGTGAGAACAGGGACAGGGAGAACAGAGAGTATCGTAAATATAATGACTGAGCTAACTTATGTAATATTATATTAAGAATGCGTACCTCATGTCCACAGTCGGCCAGTTTTATCGGAACTTTAACACAACACTTAATATCTGAGTCGACATGGCAGAAGACATTCGCAGTATGTTTGCAAGGCAATTCCTTCACCACCATTTGTATACAAGGCTCACATTTCACTTTGCACATTAACGGACATACGTGTGAAAGATCGCATATAATCCTGACAAAATATAATTGATAATTTAATTAATTATTCATTATGTATAATATTATTGGTATTTGAAATGTCTCAAATTATTGCTCCTCACATAGTACAATTGCAATTTGGTCAATTCTCTGTAAATATCTACTTCTATAAAATCACGATCAGTTTAAATGAATAAATAAAAAGGCGCCAAAACGCTAAAGGCGGGATCTATCTACCTGTAGAAAGAAAAGTGCGAAAAGTATAAATACTTAGGCAGCACTTAGTTTTACTAGGTAATACGTATATAACATGTCCATCATATAATATAGTAATAATTATAATTTAAGAAAATAACATAAAATAGGCCATCGTGGCGCAGTGGAACAGCGTCTAACTGAAGATACGAATCGATGTGGGTTCGATTTCGAAGGAATGATTATTTAAAATATTTTTATTTCCCCGTTCTGGTCAGCCTAAGAAAGTCTTGATTTTGGACGGAAAGTGGGTAACGGAGTGTCTTGACCCTAGGTTCTCTCCGACTACCCTGCTAAACATAAAATACTGTATACTATTCGTGTTATACAGTTGTATATAAAGTGAATTTTGTTTTAATAAAAAGTGAAATGCAAAGAAGTATTATTAATAATCTTACCTCTCGCACTTGTTATTGCATATAGGTTCGGAGTGGTCTCTATTATAACCATGACATACAAGTGGACACAAATGGCGGCATGGAAGGTAGAAATTACACTTTTTAAGACAACCGCCTTCCGGTACTTTTTCAAAATCATCTGCTGATGAAATCTATTAACAAGTTATGTATTGGTTTCAGCTCGGTATTCATTCCATAAGAATTATGTATTAATTACAATAAAACCCCGTTAATACGATTTCTCACATAATACGCTTTCTTACGCGAGTCCGTGCAACTTTGAATACAGTAGTCTCTTTCATTCTTAGTACGGTTCGTACTCCCGTTTGGTACGCCATCTATACTGCTACGGCTGAGGCCAATGGACTAGCTAGCCTGAAAATACTGGGTGAAGTTGCGGCCAGTTATTCATCATCACCTTGAAATTATTGAATTTTGTGTTTCAAAAATGTTAACGTCGATGTAGCCTGATGTAGATATAACGCATGTTTTATCGGTCAGATCACTTGATCGGTTTTCAAGAGGCGCGGGTTCAAATCCCGCTGCATTCAATATTTTTGTTACAATGAAGTGAAAGTAATAAAACAAATATGTTAAACGTGTATAATTCGATATCTACTACGAATTACTATATAAAATGTTTTATTTTTCCCTCAATAACATTTCTCGGTTTTTGTTGGGACCCTACGAAATCGTATTAAAGGAGTTTCTAAAAAGTGTACTCTACTCAAATAGATTGCTACCCTCGGATATACGCTTCTTTGCGAAAAACAGTTTAACTTAAAAAATAGTTTATTCGATTTTTTATATTGAAAACTGTACTTAAGAAAAATACATGTCGCCGAACACTTAGTAATGTAGTTCTATGAATGGTTAACTGTAATATCGATTATTGATATTAATTATTTGAAGGATCATAAATCATAATAGAAGTTCCATTTGGGTATAATTGATAGTGATGACTGACAGTGTGATACACTGATATTTTGCGTGTGAACTATTTTAATTTCTCTTTTAATTTATAATAATTAACATATTCCTTATGACCTACCTTCGTTATTTCATAAGCATGGTTTTCACATTTGAGTCGTATGCTTTGACCAATACCCCCAGAGCTCTCTAAAGTATTGGCAATATTAGTCCATAGTTCTGATTTATTTGTTAACATGTTGATGTTTCCCAATATATATAATCCTGGCATAATGTGAAATTATTACAACAAGTAACAGTTAAGATTAATTTTTCTGTTAAAAAAATAAGATATATAATAGTAATAAACAACAGTATAAGAAAAGTGATAAACCTTCTCGTGCTCTGGATAAAGCAACACAAATACGATTTGGTGTTCCCAAAAATCAAATTATATTCTCATCATTATTCCTCACAAGCGAAAGTATTATTATTTTAGATTCCTCCCCTTGATAATTGTCCAACACAGTGATTTTCACTCTTGATAAAAAAGCATATTTTTCTCTTTCCTACAATCATAGAATTTTTTTTATTATAATACTAAATTTCATTTTTCTTAATAGTTACGAATAAGGATTTTTTTAGGCTAAGTTATATATTTTGTCAAGTGCTGCAATGTTTGATCAAACTTATCATTTTTTTAAAATTATGTAATAAAAAGTCCTCAGAAGTGAAATTTGATCCCAGAATGATAAGGTCAGGAATGTATTAGCTGCGTCACTCTCAAATAATACGTTACGAAAGTTCCAATGCCAAAATAAAACATTTTATAATCTACTCACATTCCTCATGTAAAACATCTGCCTACAGTAAGGAGTTAAAATTGTAACATCTTCAGGTTTATATCCTTGTTGCATAATGTAATTAGCCAAGCGCAAAGTAACGTCGCCTTCTTTTTCATTTTTGACTGAAGAATGGTTGTCTTCATACTAATGGAAACATATATAACAGAATTTTATAGAACTGCAGTAATGAAAGTTATATAATTGAATATTTTCAATATATTACATATAAAATGTATAACTATTCAATTTATACTTTTAAAATGATTCCAACCTACCGTTTCTTTATAAGCGTGTGTGAAGAAGAAAAGATTCGTTGCTACACCGCGTACGTCCGGAAAACTTTCGACAGAAGGATGGTTGATAAGATCGGGGTAAATATGCGGGGATATTAGTTCCGAAATCTCAGGCCTCATACGGTGTTGCACTACGAGGCGGCGGCTGTGCACGGAGTTCATGATCATACGCTCGAATAGCGAAACCTCTGTATTACAAGTCTTCGCTAGACGTCGGGAAGCTGTGGACGGCCTCAGCTGCTGGTGATCCCCTGCAGATTGTGTATGTGAGCGTTATCTTCTAATTACATACTTAATACACATAATAATTTATATAAATGTACGCGTTGATATCGCCTTTTTATCACATTTAGTACCGGAATATTTACAAAGATTTTATTAGCTTTATCTGCCAATAGCTGCAATCTTTTCGAGAACGCCGTGAGACACGGGTTACGAGGTCCTGGCCCGCAACTCTCCATCCAGACGGGCACTGCAGAATAAAAGATGAGGTTCGCGATCGCCTCAATCCTCTTGCACCACATACCTCACCCTCACATTCTTCTTACCATCAGCGGTGAAGAAAGCGACTGAGTCATTAAAGGCCAGAAAAGCCTCAGGCAACGACGGGGGTCATTAATGCAGCCTTGCGACACTTACTGAGGAAGACCATCGCAGCCATGACCAGACGCTTTAACGGAATACTGCGCCTGGGATACTTCTCTCAGAAGTGGAAAAAGGCCTGATCATCATGGTCCTCTAGCCGCATAAAAACCCGCGCAACCCCGCAGATTCCCACTGCCCACGCTCACACTACTCAGTGCGCCATCCAAGCTGTTCGAGAGGCTGCTGCTACCTCTCATCCAGGCGCACACGTATATAAGCGCCCCGAGTAGTTTTGATTTCGCAGCGGATACTCAACCACCCTACAGGTAGCGGGGGTGGTCCACCACGTCGTAGCCGCTGCGAACACGTTCAGAGTTAGGGTGGACGGCGCCATCTCCGAAAACTTACCTATCACTGCAGGAGTTCCACAGGGCAGCATACTGTCCCCGGCATGATACTTCCTGTACACCTACTTGGGCGTCATATTGGACCGCAACTTGAAGAGATGTCTCGGAATTCCTTCATATCAGAGACATCGCGCGATGGCACTCACGCCCATAGGATCCCATCTAATCCCCGAGCGGCTGCCGCTGATCGCCTAAGCTGGTCTCACTCGGGTGGGCTGATCGCCCGGGCAGCCAATACCTCACCCTCCATCCTCATTTTCCATCCCTTCCGGGAAGATACGTTTAGATAGGCCTTCATTAGGCCACATCACATGACCTAACCACTTTCATGAGTCGATCGTAACGGTCAGAGGGAAAGGCCCTGATATAGTTTCCTCTACCCCAGGGTGACCAGCGATGAACCAGACCAGAAAAGAAAAGCGATGAATACTTATCTGTTTATATCTATAAATCTATGATAATAATGCAACGCTATTTTGACTACATTCTTGCCGACTAATTTTCATACATACCCAGATCTGATGACACTACAACATTTCCACAGCATAAGGATGAGGTCATCAGGACACGTTTGTCAGGACCAAGATGACGAGAAAATCCTTTTAAGCATGATCTAATTTTGTAAATAAGTTTACAAAATATTTACCTATTAAAATAAGATGTTTACAATTTTTTGTTAGAGATGTAACAATGTGCTGCTCCAATACTTCAGCAGCTTCCTCCACAATAACTGTAATTATATCATTTCTTATCAGATAATTCATCATCATAAAATTTTCAAGTAAGCGCATTTGGTTTTTATATAGATATTCAGCCGTAGTCATGTAATTAACAAAAAGTAACCTTTGCTTACAAATATTATGTAAAGAGGTAACTTACTTAAAAATTTTATTTCATTGAGATTTTTTTAGAGAATTTTTTATCTGTAAATTTAATAGAGAATTTTTTATCTGTAAATTTCATACGGTACGGTAGGGGATATGGATACGGTTTGTCGACACTGGCCCCTTCTCATGTTATTATATTATACTAGTGTTATTTAACATAGATGTTTAATATAGAATTTAAACCCTGTGACTTAATATATGTGTGTCTCTGTACAAAGCTATTTTTATGTTTATTCACCTATAGGAGGCGCTAAAGCCTTAACTAGCTTTCTCAGTTTGGCCGCCCCGCTGGAAGTCATGCCAACAACTGCCACGTTTTTTATCAATTGCATATCCATCACCATTTTGGATTCTTCATAAATATCATGGGCTAACTTCAGAGACGTCTAAATATAAATATAAATTTTGGAATAAAACACACTTTTAAAAGGATAATATTTTTTATGTATTCCTACTCAAACTTACATACCTGTAAACACTGAAGATTTTTTGTAAGTTTCTGTATTATAAATTTTGTCCAGCTAAAATATAACATCCAGCGACTAACAGTTGTTAATTGTGAATGGTATTCTATAGGTTTTTTTTCTTCTACGTACTTTGAATGGTAGTATTCTCGCATTTGCTGTAAATTAAATAATAATTTGTATATATATATAATTTGCATTTAAATATATAAGTAACACAAGCGTTCACAAAATTGCAAAACTTTGAACCCAACAGGTATATCATACATTGCATTATTACATAAATGTATGCATGGTTTTTAGATTTTTATTGCTTTTGATTAGAGTACATTTTTTGACATCAATTGCTAGCCAGATTTCATTTTTTTTTTAGGAATTATTATACATACGTTTGCATGTATATAATAGTCATTTTCATATAGGTGGGAAAAATACTAGTGAAATATTTTTCGTACAGCTCTTAGAAGTACTACTACTAACTACCACCAAATGTAAACTAATCTGTTGTGCAAGGATAACATAATTATATCTAATTTATTATAATTTTTATACATTGACAGACTACAATTGAGGGATAACAAACGCAAGTACTTGATAATTCTAATAATTAGAATTTATAATAAATTATAAGTAAATACCGTAACATGATGTGAATAAAAATTTCAGAAATTTATTCTACCCGAATTATGGTAAGAGTAGTGCTTTTTTTGTTACGATTATTCAGATTAATGGATGACATTTATGTTTTTTAAAAATGAACTTTAGTTTTAATGCCTTTTTTCTATTTCAATGAAGTAAATTCTGTAAATTATAGACAGATCGAATACGAGTAAATCCAACAGTTAGGCTGTATTTACTAGTAGTAGTTCTCAAATATCTCTTGAAGCACTATTGGTTAACTACGCATGAGACGTTAAATCGGTAAGTATTAGTCTCTTGATTAACGCAGCTTTATAGATCGAGTTAGACTCAGTATTTTGATAAATCGTTTATGTATAACAAAATAATACTTAAAATAAAACAAAAACTGGAACTTTACACCAGGAAACGAACTTGGATTAAGCTAGAGCGCTATTATAAACTTGTAAATGATGGCGAAATTTCGCTTCCTATTGATATTGTAGCAGTTATGCTTGAAAATACGTTTGAAACGACAGTTCTAGATAGATTTATCGCCCCCGAAACCCAACATGAAATTTCGTTTTATGAAAATTTATTAGATTCATAGTTACATTAAATATTCAACTTACATTAAATATTCTAATTTGTGCTCGAAGAATAGCAATATATTTACGTAGATGATGTTTCTCATTAGCATTTTGGCTGTAGTTAAATTTCTGAATTAAGTATTCTAATCTCTGTTGTGATTTTTTTATCGAAAAAACTGCTCTTATATTTTCTTCGTGAAATTCATCGAATTTTATTTCAATGTTATTGATTTGTATGGTATTATCATTATTCTTATCATCATTTATATATGAATGGGACTGAGGAACCTCATGTGCCTCACATGGAATTGGTTCACTTAAATCGTATTCTAAATATTCGAATAACCACTTATATAATGGGTCTTTTATACCAGGCTTTTTTATGATGTGTTCATAATAATATTTAACAATTTGTGGAATATAGAATTGTATGCAATCGTAGCTCAAAATGCACTCAGAAATGGAGTCAATGTCTTCAGTTAACTTTTGAATTTGTAACAATTGTTCCTTTACGTTTTGTCTTTCTTTCCTATATATATTGTATTCATACGGCGTATTTCGTTTGGTTTTTCTTAAATTGTTTAAATTAAACTTTACCATAGCTTCATTTTTAGATTGACCACCAATGCGGACAATAGAATCAGTTATTTTTGATATTTCTTCTAAAAATTGGTCCAAAGCATGATTTGTATAACATATAACAAGCAATTTACAACCATTCATTGATAAGTTTTCAAGGAGTGTCTTTACTACATTTACTCCCAAATAGGTTTTGCCTGTCCCCGGCGGTCCTTGGATCAATGCGAACTCGCGAGTAAGGGCAGTTTTGTATGCTTCATATTGACTCTCATTTAAATTCAATTCACCACTTGTGCTGGGCCATGTAGTGAAATCTAATACATTGAAATAAATCATTTCATTGAATAGTCCTTCGGATAACTTGTATTTCTTGTTATATTTGTATTTTGTATTATGATCAAGGTATGATGGATGAGTAGGTTCCGGCTAAAAACGTAAATAATTAGAGAAGTCTATTTTAATTGATATTTTATGCATTTTACATTACTATATCTTACTTCAACATCAACTATATATTTTTTCATTGCCATATGTTGAGGAAAATTGGGATCCCGCAATGCTTTTAGAACATGATAATATGACTCGTAATATACTTCGCTTTCTATCATTGTGTAAGTATCATTGTTGTATAATTCATGGTTACTATCAATGTGAATGATCGACACCGGTAACTGCAAATGAGTACCAAAAAAAAGAGATAAATTAATTAATTATTTATAACAGTTAAAAAAAGCCTATGTCTCCAATTTTAGAGATATTTTAATATATTACACATATGTATAAGAGTATTAAATTCAATGAAAAAATATTTTTGTAGTATAACGTTTAGTTTAAGAGTTATAGTGTAACGAATTTGCGAGTGACGTGGACGGATGTACCCTTTTAAATTCCATTATTCCAGTGGCGAAGTAATGACAACACGATACCCAACGGCTTATCTTTTGCAAATTATATATTAATAAATATAATTATTTAATAATCTAACAAAACTGCTACAAAATTCTATTTTAATCAAGACGCGAATTTTATTACCTTAGTAGGTAATACTCACAAACTTCGAAGTCGTTTAGGATCTACATTGGTTACAGTAACACACAATAATCATATTTATAATATTTATTAGATAGAGTTGAAAATTCTCGTATAAATATAATGGCCCTATTAATCCGTTCGAATTAATTATATATATAATAGTTAAAACCCTTAGGTTTTCAGAACCGTTGACAATCAAGTCGTAATTTACAAGTCAGAATTTAAATGCTTGTAAACAGTGTGTTGTAAGAAAGTGATTTGAAACTCAACACTATATCGTCACTGTCAACATTGTATCAGCTTACACAAAATACAATTCTTGAACAGATTACGAGGGTTTGTAAAATATACAATTATAAAATAAAAATATTGTTTAATTAAACAATAAAATGTTATTTAATTCCTTTAGTTATTGGTTGCCTGGAAGAGATAGTTTCTAGCAATAGGGCCGCCATTGTAAATACTCGTATAATTTAAGTTTAATTATGTTATTAAGTCTTAATTGTAATTTGTTGTGCAATAGAGTGTTCTTATTATTATTACTTATTAAAAGCTTATGTTATGACTAATCTATTCCACTTATCTATTTATTTGTCACTTTTTAGAACTGAATAATGGTGAATTGAATTGAAAGAGTGCATGTCGACGACGGGTAGTGGACAACTCGCACCTTCGTTACACTCTGAACTCGAAACTGAGGTGTAACATTAAAATATCACTAAAACTCTAGAGACCTCGTCTTTTTTACGTGTCCGCTTCACGTGTAACGCTCCATATATAGTTTGACTTACTTTTCCTTCGGCTAAAAGTTTTTCGTCTTTATCCAATATAGTTGCCACAATAAGTGACTTGCAATTGTCCTTGGTAAGTAGTACTAAAGACCCAAACGTAAATCTCTTGTTATGAGACCAGTTTATGT
Organism: Podotricha telesiphe; assembly: GCA_038994665.1. Classification (NCBI taxonomy): domain Eukaryota; kingdom Metazoa; phylum Arthropoda; class Insecta; order Lepidoptera; family Nymphalidae; genus Podotricha; species Podotricha telesiphe. Next base: position 19,955 of record JAOYRR010000633.1, read on the forward strand.
TTGCAAATTTCCTCTTGGTGCCTTTATCGAATTCTATAATTGATCCAATACTTTTTGACGAAGTGTAAGGCTTGGCAAATGTGACATTACAAAATACTCTGAAAATTTGTTTGTCAAAGACATTATTCTGGGACTCTTTTTTTTTTTTGTAATGAATCTAGAGTTATGTTATGTGGATTGATTTGTTGAATTAATGTTAAATTCGTAAACTTTTATAATTCTCATTAACCAATAGAAATACAAAAACAATTGACACAAATTAAGGGATTCCAGGAACCATGTTTTTCAATACAAGCTCCTTAAAGATGATTCTATTATGATAAAGTTTAATATAAATAGACTTCCAGGATTAATGTTATTCATGTAATATAGTAAGTAAGTAGTTCATAGTATGTACTTTTAATTTTCGCTACTTTATTGTAATACGTGAAAGCACATTCTAGAATGTACTATTCGTTTTAACAAACTGTCCCAACTCACCTGATATTATCATATTTCTTTTTCTTAGGGTCTTGCATATACTGAACTGTAAAATATTGATTTGTTAGGTTTAAATTAAATATTCTTACCTCCTAATTGAAGCTTAGGTATACAGACACATCCGTAGAATATAAATAAAAAAGTAAATATTTATGTGAATTAACAACTGATTACAATGAGTTAGCCACTTACGCATTCCCTCACGGATAACATCACAAAAGTCCTCTCGAAGCAGCCTAAACTGTATGTCGAGATAATGTTCTACGTCACGATAACCGCCCTTCAATATATTAGCTCTAACAAATGGTCGATCACATATGAGATCTTCGCGCCTTGGTACGACACTTAATTCCCTAAAATTTCCCAGTGGTTCATAATTCTCATCCACTTGATTGACACTTGACACTTGATACACATGATTTTGTTTGAGTGCTTTAGTGATCTATAATATAATTAACAAATGAAAACTTCCACGTATTTAAAAATAATAGTTTACTGTATGACCAAACAAAAATATGTGACAAAAATTAATGTGCACACAAACTAGTAACTTGAATATACTTATATATTAAATGAAACGATAGATAACGACTTTATATTCTATTATGTATTTTTCGTGACTGACAAAGTAACCGACGTAGCCACCTTTTGTACATATATATTTTTATTGTATTTCTGTCTTTACTTTGGGTTATTGTACAATAAAGAGTTATTAATATTATCATTAATTATCGTCTTTTTATGTAATGTTTTTGGTAGTATAAAGGTAGAACCTAATAACCTGATTGTCTGTACAGGTCGGGGAAACAAGGGGTTTGAACCCTAACGATGACGTGTGTCCTAATTTTTCTTAATTATTTTACAATATATAAGTTTAACAGTTAAAGTGTTTAGCAAGTAAAATAGACTATGCAATAACTACATAATTATATTACATACATTTTCATTTTCACGAAAGGTCTTTTGAAGCTCATTTAATTTAACGTTGTCATCATCTGGCAATTCAAAGTTATGTCTTTCTTTTAGTCCCTCTAAACTGGACTTACATGTAGCTTCAATGAGAGACCTACATTTATTAAAAGCTGTAGATGGAGACATTACAACGATAGAATCACAAAACGTAATAAAATTCGTCCAAAATTCACTTTCATTATTCCAATATAATTGATTTTTTTTCTTGTTGTTCACATACTGTAGATCCATCAAATAAGTTCGTAAGTGTGGAATGAATTGAGAATTACAAATCTCCAAAAGAAATTTTAATTTGTATTGGTTAAAAGATGATTTGCAAATTTTTGATATTAGTTTAATTATTAATACAAACATATCTTGACGTTGTATTGGCGACTGTAAAAGTTTAAAAAAAGCTTCTTCCTTTCGTTTTAAGTTTAGTAGAAGGTCTGTTACATCGGAATTCGCTAATTTTTGCAGCGTCATAAATCCAATGTTCTTGTTAAGAGTCCGATGATTGTTGAACTTGCGTCTATCGTCGGCGATCATTACATTTGCATTAGATAAATTTCTCTGATCTCGACGTATTGACTGATGACTTTCATGTTGGTAATCTGTGTGGAAATCTAAAAATGTTACGTTCATAATATTGTATTTCGTATACTAAATAAAAACAAGAAATAGACATATGATGAACGAAAATTATGCAAACTGATATGAATGCTTAAGGTATTTAGAAAATTATATTTTTGCAAGCAGAGGTTAAGATTTACTGTATTTCTTGAAACTGGCAATTAAAGACTGGCATGTACCAATATCCTATACACATGTGTGTTGCTGGGTAAAATATAGTGTAGTCCGTTTAGTCCGACTTCGGATATAGCGACCAACCGTTATTAGCGACGAAAGTTTAGGCATTTGTTTGGTTTTAGTATAACCTTGAAGGAAAAGACATTCGTTTATTACGACTCCGTGTGGTGTTGCCGTGTTTACAAATAATTCCTAGACAAGAATGAAATAAATGAATAGCTATCTCCGCTATCGACCCGCGCGACACTTCTGATTGGAAATTGACGGTTTATTATACAGCAGTACGAATTTGCGGATAATGATTGTCGCGTAAAAAATGGCTTCCGCTAAACGAAAATGTTTCTCTATTGAAGAAAAAAGTATTATAATACAACGGTTTGAAGCTGGCGAGTCAAATGTAACGATTTACGAAATGTAACTTTAATTAAAAAATGTTTGACAGAACCGTTGTTCAATGCGAATGTTTTAAAAAACCCAAACGTGTGAGGGTGTCGTCTCCAGGACAAGTGGAAGAAGCACTTTTGCAATGGTTTAATTTGCAACGTAATCAGGGAATGCCGATAAATGGGCCTATGCTTCAAGAAAAGGCAAACATTTTTGCGAACGAGCTAAACATTCCCAACTTTGTTTGTTCGGCGAGTTGGATTAATCATTTCTATAAATATAATTTGAATAATTCATAAATATTTTTTTTTATTAAAATGATTTTATTTTTATCTGCTCATTACCTAAACGGGCATCGACTGTAATATCTGATTAATAAAAAACAGGGTTTTTTTCTGTTCGTTTAATACGACTTTCGGTTAGTACGACGTAATGTCACCGGTCCCTTGGCCGTCGTTATAACCGGATTCTACTGTATTTGTATAAAATAATTCTATAAAAAAAAAGGTAAAAAGTAAAAGAAAAATAGGGTGCCAATACCAATAGGGTGAATGGGGTTATTATTTACACTCTTCGATCGTAGAGAATTAAAGAATCTTTCATCTTCTGTACGCATTTTGTGGTGTTGTTGTAGTAGACCGAAGTCTTATTCGATTATATATTGTCCTAGACTGGTACTCTTGTCGACCACCAAGTGGCGTGTAACCTCTTGGGCGGGGGGGACTTTTAAATGTTTATTACATTGTATTAATGTTTTGTTAATATTTTAAATGGAGTAAGAGGTTTCTGGCACAATAAAATATGTTAGGAAATATATATCTAAACGTTACCTGGTAGTTGGTCAAATCTTTCATCCATTTTGCAGTCACATACAGCATAAGCTGAAATCTGGAAACGTAGTTGTTCCTGTCCACAAACGAGAATTTCATATATTTCTATAACTTATCATTTTACCTTAATGTTTCTGATATTTTTAAAATTAATTTATATATATAAAATGACAATTATCCTTAAACATAAACTATCGTATTAGACATTTGATCTTTGGCCAGTTAGGTAGGGGTTACTTTGTGCAATAAACACCCAATAAAAGATTTTCGGAAATTCAATAATTAAGCCTTAATGCAATATTCTGAACCACCTCGAGCCTCTTCTCGTGGGTGCGGCAAATCAATGCGTTCCAAGCCGGCGCTGCATACGTCAAGTGTGGCCTCGCGTATGTTTTGAACTTAATTAATTAATTAATTAATAATTCCAGCGTTTATGTTTACAATTAAAATCTCCAAAACAAAGTTACCTATATTGAGTCGAGGCTCGATGTCTCTTTCTAATAGTTGCCTACGGGGCGAGAGATAAACCGATGCTGATGGCCTGTCATGAAAATACCGACGCTTCGACGTTACCGAGAGAAAGAGGGTCAAACGGTAAAGTGTAAATTTTTATATATAGGCTCTACCATTTTTTACCATCCTATAATTCGCAAGACCCGGACTGCGAACGCTAGGTTTAAGAAAGGACTCTTAAATACATAAGAATATAACTTATGTGTGAGCGAGTTCACACATTAATTCTTTCTGGCCTTTGACAGTTTGCGTTGAACGTTGCTATGGATACGTCACTTGGGCGCTGGGGCTTCGAAGCCCTATTCCTATTATTCTACCCCATCCCTGCGGGGCGCGAAAACGATGGCGGTAATTTGCGGGGTGCCCCTGTACTCCGCACAGTACGCAGCTAGGGGGTTATGCTGGGTCTAGAACTTTGTGCGGGCAGTCCACTGTAGCGTGGTCCACCAGGCACTTGACGCACCTGGAACGAGCGAAGCAGTGACGCGCCAAGTGACCATAGTTTTGGTTAACGATATCATTGCCCTTAATATAAGCCCTTTCGTGAAACCCGGCGAGTGAGCCTAAATAGCTACACTTTCATTATTTAACGGAATTAAACTGCGATAGGTATCGCCGTGGAAAGCTTGAAGAAAAGAGACTCCTTTAGAGATTCTCTAGAGTTCCATTCTCGAGCGTCGCGTGTGTTTACTTACCCTTACTTTACGGCTGGGGTGTGAGTAAGCTTCGTATGCTAATACTTCGTGTGTCCCTGATTTGTGAACAGGGATTTGTGTGCGTAGCAACAATCTAAAACTACTTACTGCTGAATCACCAAACTTTGCTCGGCACGGCGCAGAACAGCAACAGCAGCTTAGACGTTACACGGGAAACACCCAGCACACAATCGAATACTTCGCGATACTGGCGGGCAGCGGACAGCACGACGAGGTTGGTGCCTAGAATCACAAAATGGCGCTTATAGTAAGGTAACCAATACAGAAAGACCGTTGCCAGCCCCGCAGCTGAATCTTTTTTTTTTAATATTAACTAAATTCTGTAGACCTTAATGGTCTTGACAGCGACACCGGGAGGAAAATGGAGCGCAATCCCTGCGACAGTAACTGAATCGGGAATGAACAAGATTTAACTAAAGTCCAGTGTTGCCTAAGCTGCCCTCCATATTTCCCATGCACACAATATGGAATATAGCCAAACAGCATAAGCAATTACTATTGACTCTGTATATGTGTATCTCTGTATATGTGTATTTTTGGGTATATTGCTTTTTTCTCTATTAAGACGATAATCTTTTTCATACTCCTTTTTATTCATTATAAGCTTTCAAAATAAAGTAATTATTGTATGTAATAACTTACTAGCAAAATATGTATATTTATTTACAATATATATATGTTCTGTTCGTTTGTTGTCTATTTAGAGATTTCTTAGTTTTTATATTAGTGCATTTAGGTGACAAGGCAGAACTATTTGTCATTTGACCCAACAACTCATTTTGCCTCTTACCATTTTAAACATCAATTACAATATATTTTTTAACATTTTTTAACGTGTTATTAGCACACTATGGAAAATGTAAAAAGAAATATTTAGAAAAACAGAGAGCTTGAAGGGTTTTCAAGAGGCGCAGGTTTAAATCCCGCTACGTTCAAATTTTTATACGTTTTCTAAAAATGTCTTTATCAATTACAATATACATTATGAAACAAATTACACAGACCAACAAAAAATAATGTTTTTAAATAATTTCAACAAATTAACCTAAATTTTATGCATTGTTGTATGCTGAAACCGTATTTCCTTTTTTATCATCCACCATTTTTTCATTCACCATCGCAATATGATATATTAATTGCTTGAATTATAATATAAACTGCTTAAATTGTAATACTTTTTTCGCCTATCATTTCGTTTTATTGTTCTCTGTGAAGTGACCAACAGTAATCACCCATCATTCTGATATTGCACCGTTGCATGTACCTTTTTTTAATTTTTCTTATAATTAGGACACCAAATTAGGCACGACTTACTTAAAATTATCGAAAAAGTATTTAGATTACTGGCCTGCGGCGTTATTGTCACTTAATATGTAAATGTACCAAGTTTAAATACCCGTATTTTGTGTCAAAAATAAACTAAGATTCTGGCAACATTTCTAGTAATATGAGGGGAAGGCCATGTTTATCTTGTGGCTTGTTTCCGCTAACAATAAATGAAATTTAAGACACAGAGTATTATAATAATTGATTATTTGTAGAATGGCCAGTTTGTATATTTATTTACATAAATTACAACGTTAAATATGATATATATATATTGTTTATATAGAAGATTGCTTCATAAACTAAAAAAAATAAGGATATTTTTTGTGTTTATAAAATAATTGCTTTCTTTATTACATTCTTCAGTGAGAAAAGAAAACAAATTAATGACAACTATTTTAAAAACGGATTTATCGTAATCTAATCTAATTGAACCCGGCGTTGTCATTTTTTACTGAACTGAGGCCTGTGATCACTTAAAGAGTTTAGATTTAATAAAGAAGAAACATGTTTTTGCTTCATGTAAAGGTAGTAAATTACGAATTGGTTAAGCTTGTTCTACTGCTCTTGTTCATGCTATATAGATCTGGAATTTACGAATATTACATAAATTAGGAATTACTTTTAAATTTTTGTTAAGGTTTTAAAAGATATATCAATACAAATTATTTTAGTATTCAGTTTTATCTGGAATATAATTAAGTAATAAAAAATAATGTGAGCAGAGTAGCTTAAATTCTCAGCGTGTAAATTCAAAGTGAATAAAATATGTAGTAAATCATGTACACACCACAAGTTTCAAGTAACATACATTAAAACCACTTGAAAATAAATAAAGTACTGTTTCATGTTAATATAGATAAGTTATATTCATATATATGAATTGATAACAAACATTATTGTACAATTTACAGACTTTTTTAAATTAAAACAACTAGACGATCAATTTATTATACTTATATCTATGTAAGTTATTACGATGAGCATAACAAATCCTTGATGAATGATGTTCAAAATACTTATATATGCAATGGCTTACAATGTGTATTGCTATAATTGATGACTGTTGTAAGTGTTGGATTTGTTTGAAAACTATATTTGTAATCTGTAGTCTGTAAGAGATCACTAATAGTGATGGTCGCCTTTGATTATTACAATAATTTATGTTTGTTCTTTTTTGTGTCGTCTACTATATACATAGGTTCTATATTCATTTGTATTATATACACACATACTTTTGAACGAATTAGAAAGATTTTGAATGAAAACCAGCCTAAAGAACAAGCAGGATTTCGCAGTCACTTTTCCAGTTGACCAATATAGACACGGTAAAACGGATTGTTCCAAAAATGTAATGAATACAACTTTAAATTCTACTTAGCATTTGTCGACTATAGTAAAGCGTTTGACTCACTAAAATTGAAAGGAGTTGATAATAAATAAATACCCTTGATAAAAATATGAAAGAAAAATGCGAACGGAAAGAGCCGGGCATTATTTTCCAATACTAAGACGAGTAAGACTGGGGGATCCTATGTCACCGAAACTTTTCTCAGCTGTCATTGGACGTGTATTTATTTACACGGCTCGAATGGGATAAATACGGCATAAATTTTAACGTACCATTAAATTACTCAAGATTTGCAGACGATCTAATATTAATATCTGAAGATCCAAGGACGCTGGAAGAGATGTTGAAACAGCTTGTGTACGAAAGTGGCAAAGTGGGACTGTCAATAAATACTGCTAAAACTAAAATTATGACCTACCATTAAAGTATTCCCATAACCCTTCACGGTAATACAATAGAATACGTGGAAGAACATACATGCAATCCTTATCCAACCTTACAAATAAAGAAATGAATAATCAACTTGGCTTGGCAAAGATTCTCTAAAGAGTCTCTCAAGGAGGTCATTAATAATCCCCTCGTACCAATGAAAGCCAAAAGTAAAATTTTTAACATGTCTTGTAATGACATATGGATGTCAAACATGGAGTCTAACTAATCATAATATAGAAATTAGAAAACTGCCAACACAATATGGAATGCAGTATTACAAGCCAAATTAAAGGATAAGTTAAAATTAGATACTAAAAGAGAAAAGAAGAAAAGAGACAGACAATGTTGTAGATGAGAAGACAACCTAAGAAGAATAGCGGGCATTACATGGACTAGACAAGCGCAAGACTGTGGCTCTGTGGCAAACTTTAGGGGAGGCCTATGCTGGAAAGCAAGACAATCTTTGCATACTGGTGTCATATTGTTAAATAAGAAAATGTTTTTAATAGGTTAAGTTGTGTATTGTTTAAGATTGTAAATAAAGGCTAATTATTATATAAATAGGTATACATTGTAATTTTTAAACATCTATGGCAAAAAAGAATTCTTATTTCCAGTTCTGAACAAAAAATGTTTAGAACAAAGTAGTCATGATATTTCTTTAAACAGGCTTTTGATCTAGAAACTAGTTTTTAAAGTTTTAAAAATGAAATGTAAAAGTACCAAGTACACATACAATATTTACCACTTACTAAGAAAGATCTGTGGGCTCTGCAATAGGGTCATTGCAATGTTATTTTTTTTTTTATTTATTTCTTTGATCCACCAACATTTGTTTACACTGTAAATACATAAAAAAAAAGAAACATAGAAAACGGAACTTAATCTAAGTGTAACAAACACTTACAGGCGGATACAGCATGCAAGAAAGCAAAAAACATAATGAGCTCCTTAGGCTTCAGCAAAATAAACCAAACAATTAGTCCATAATAAATAAAAGACAATTCTTTAGGATAATACATACATTTTTAAGTTGAATGAAGTTTATTTAACAAGAGTGGAATTTTGTTTGTCGAATTAACGTTAATATCTAGTAGGTCACTGTGCTCATTAACCAACCTGCAGAGCCTAGGAACAGGAGTTTTATCCAAACACTGTTTTTCGAGGTGGTGGGCAAAGGGGAGTGATTTTACTTCGTGGGAGCCTCATTGGTACACATATATTAAATTTGTTAAGCAACTGAGGGCAATCTAGTCGGTTGGTGAAAATTTTGGACACAAAAAATAGATCTAACAATCTTCTTCGTTCTTCTAAGGAAATCATTCGGAAGTGTTTTAATTGTTTACAATAAGAAGGTACTTTCTTTTTTGAAATCCCATTAGAAAACACTAGGTATCGCAAGAATCTTTTTTGCGATCGTTCTATTTGTAGCGAATGAGTTGCATAGTTATTGCAGTATATAAAATAAAACAAAATTAAAAAGCTACAATCAAGTTTTATTTAATCACAGTTTATCTAATAGAGAGCTTGGGTTGCGTTAGTATGTCCAAAATTACAAATATTTAAAATAACTTATAAAATCTAAAAAAAAGAGGTAAAGTTTATAGAAAACAATATTTTTATTTGCTTATACGCATATCATGTGTGAGAATTAAAATTTAATTTCAGTATAAATATATCATAGAAAAAATATAGCAAGATATTTTTATAAGTAAAATGTCTATCACATAAACATTATTTTTGATTCATTCATAACTTTACTTTGTCGAATTTTTTGTTAAAGATTTATAGTCGAGAGAATCCTTTGTGTAACATCTAAACACTGCAAATGCTGTTAGGTGTAAGCTACAAATACAATAATAGACAGGAAATTTATATAGCAATAGCAATGTTAAATATTATTAGATGAGTTTCGAGTTCAGGCGCTGTTCGGCCACACCGTGCTCGAGCCAGTCCAGGTATCGGAGAGATGCGCGTGTAGACGCCGGGCACGCGTGCCGCAGCCGCGCCCGAACGATGCCGCCCACCAGCCGTAGAAGCTATCGTCCGCTGTCAGCCCCTGCAGCGGCCCGCCTGAGTCGCCCTAGCAGTAGAAAACAATTCAAAAAAAGCAAAATCATCAATTTAAAAAAAGAACAGAATTGCCAGCTCTAAAGGCCTTCTGAAATATAATTTCAGTAGGTAAATTATAACAATGATTTTCAACACATTAATTTTAATACACATACTTGGTGTTCAATTCAGACAGGCGCAGAACTATGTGTAATTCATTGCACGTTACAGAAAATTTAACAGTAGCTGAAGCTATTTCCTGGCAGGTGTCGTGCAATGCCCCGGTGAGTCCCCGGCACAGATCTGCGTGTCGGCGATGCCGTCGGGCAGCTTGCGCCGCTGGGTGTAGGACTCCCGACTGCGGCGCGCCACCACAGACACACGTTAGCCTTCAGCAGCAGGCTTTTCACGTCACCTACCAACAAAACATATTAAAAATTCATTTCTTATCACGCTCTTATTAGCTCGACCTGTACTGATTCATTCAAAACTTTGAAAAAATTATCAAAGACTTACTTACTCTTGCCGCTAATATTAAGCATCTAATTATTGTTTATTTCCACTCACATGCTTTCGTACTCTTAAGTCCAATGTCAAGCGAGCAGCAGCGCCTAATTATGTGAACTAAACTAACTTGGATAAATCCTTCATGCTTATGACCTTTATTTTGGTACTCTTGAAGCTCATTTGACAGCTCCGTAAGATTAGATTTCATAATTTAGATAAAAATAGCGAAACTGTAAATCTATTTTGAAATTATATATAATAGTTTTTATAAAAACTATAAGAAAATGGCACGCTTAGGTCTTATATATGGCGTTTTGAGGAACGCACATCAATTAGAACTTTAACAACGACGAAAAGATTGTTTGTTGGCGCAGTATATAGGATAAATCATTTGTAAATGAGTGATGAATTTAAAGCAAATTATCGAGTTTCAAAATGCATTTGAGGAATTGGTGACCTTTAACGCCATTTCCAATAAGGAAAAACTGATATTACCAACATACAATACTGTAAGTTATAATGAGTAGTAGAGGTATAGATTAAAATGTATGTATATTACTGAACAACAGCTGTTGCAACAAAAAACTGCTAAACAAAATCAATAAGGACGTATATCTTTATAGGTTTCTTTTTATGCCACAGGTAGTTAGAAAAGACTTCTAGAAACTACTAATGGCACAGTGATAAAACTCTAAACCACCCGCAGAGTCTAACTGTGTAGTGATTATTACTTCTTAATTATGGATTATAAAATAATTAGTCAGTATCTTATTTACAAGACAAGTATGTTTCAGATTGTGTGAGAAATTTAATATACAAGTGTTTTGGATTGTTTTGAGCTCTGGAACAAGCAAAGTTAAATGTCTTTTTTTTTTTTTTTTATCTTGAAATGTTTCTATTTCAAGAAATGTTTTTTAAGTTTTAAGTTAGCTAGTAGTCATAAATTAGATAGTAGATGGTATAAATATACATGCATGCATAAGGCGTTGTATTACTATAAAAACTAATATAATAGACTAATAAAATACATAACAAACATATATATATGCATCAATTAAAAAACATAACATATATGTTATATTTGACGATATTAATTAGCATATACATCATTTATTGTATTGGATCAAATTAATATTTATTAATATATATGTTTACTTTCAAATATGTGATATATGTCAAAAAGAAGCTTCACATCAGAATTAAAGCTATTCTTTAAAATTGTACATGGCTGAGCTATTGCCCAGAACTAAGCTTTAACAAGTTTATTTGATTTTTCATATTACTTATAAAATTCATATTACTTAATATAAAATGCACTTGTATTATACTAATATTGTTATTTATAATTGATTAAAATCTATTATTTGAATGTGTTTTTAAATTATATCGTTGGCTTTCAATGTCAGTATATTATACTCCCTATATCCAAAATAAGGTAAAGTAAAATATTAATTAACTGAAATAAAGGTACAGTTTTCAACGTTCCTCTTTCTTTTTTGTTAAACAAACTGCCAAAAACTTTATTCTATAGCTGAGTTTGTTACACTTTCTTTCATTGTTTTAATATCTATATATATTCTTATTATTTCGCTAATTGATAATATATATAATTATAATAGTAGACAAAAAATATATAATATGTATATATATATATATATATATATTATATATTTTCTCGGGAAGCCTCTTCGGACGCTAGTCTTGCTGATAAACATCCGCAACGAATATAATAGTTCCTCTTAAACATTACAATATTCTTATTACAATAATTACTTTACAACGTTAAGGGCGACATTACCGTCTTTGTAATAGCCTCAAATTGAACAAATAATATACTTTTAAACATAAATACATCTTGAAGAGAAATACTATCTTACGTCGATTGGGTTTTTTTTTAATTAATGGCCTGATTTATTGATGATATTGGCGCGTAACAGAAAACACGAAAAGTATATGGGAAATTTATGGAAAGAATAGATTACATTCCTATTGACGATTTATCGATAAGAAGAACAGCACTACTGCGAAATTATGACGACGCTACGATTTGGTCGTTAAGATAGCAATCCAATATTGACATAATCGGTTTCAAGAGTACGAATAACTGTCATTGTAACTATTGGATTGAAATTAGATTGGTATTAGATTAGAATTAACATTGGCGTCAAGAGTAAAGCCCTGACCTGATGACATGACCCAATAAAAAAACGTTTAAAAAAGTGAAAGTCAAAATGTTAATAAAAGTAAAACAATAATTCTGAATATTAATAAAATGATTGACGAAAATGAATGATACACGAGTGTCTTGACACTTCCCCATGTGAGAAAAATCAACAAGCCGAGTCTAAAAAAACATTCTACTTACGTGTATTGCTGGTTTTACCCCATCCGGTAATAATCAGTGGTTTGGTAGGGTTATCATCTTTTGTATACAGACATATTGGTTTTATTTCCATGGAAAACGTCACTGGGGTTTCCAATCTATAAGGAAGTTCAACATAATATAACATAGGTACTAACAAAAGGATAATTTTAGAAATAATGATTATTATATTTGCATTTAATAAACAGCCGTAGCGTAAGTAAAATATAATATGAATAACTAATAGTCATGTATGGTTTATAACTTACATGCTTCGTCAAATTATTTACGATCGGTTCACTAAGGTTAATTGGTGATGACTCACGCATAACTTGTGTAAATTATGAAAATATTTAATGTCAGTAAAGTACTAACTAATTTATTTCACAAATAGAAGTTGAATTAATAATAGGTTTAATATTGCAATTGAGAAAAAAATTACTTGAGCAACGCCAAATCGTGATACTTTGTGCGTCTAATGTATGACGGGTGTGTTATTATTTGAGCTACCCTCACGTCGGTATCCTTCGAGAACTCTCGTCCGCCAATTTCTATAACGCCCATACGCGCTATACTGGGCCTCACTCTGTGGAATACAAATATATATTTAAATACATACTAATATTATAAATGCGAAAGTGACTCTGTCTGTCTGTTTGTGACGTCACGACGTAACGAGCGGAAAAAGCAAACGCAGAATGCGAAACGTGAAACACAGCGGGACAGCGTCTGACAGTAGGCGCGATTGGTTGTTTGTCCCGTTCCCACTCGAGGCAATTATATATAATCATCTCATGCCATTTCTCTGCTCTGGTAAGACAAGGCGTGGCGATGTATTCAGCCGACTGCCACTTAACACGAAATGTCTCGAATTGGGGCGGAAAATAGAGAACGAAGTGTCTTGACACGTGAAGTATGAAAAAAACTAGATGTTGAAGAAAATAAAATGAATTAGTATCGATATGAGTAAATGGTTTAGATAGGTTATTCAAATAATCCATTAATTTAAAATTAAGTGAGAATTAATTTTTAGTTTGCATAATATTATGTTTATGAAATAGTTTAAAAATGAAAGTTAGGACTTTTATCATCAAAACATTGCATTTGAGTTTTTTCTTCATGTTTGGTGACGTATTCTGTTATTGTAAGCTCAGTTCATAGCAATCAATATTTTTTTGAAATCTGCCGATATCGTGTTTCAAAATATAATTAAAGTTATACATTCAATACAAACAAAAGATTGAAACTAAAAGGACAATCTAGTTTAATTTCATTTATAAAATATTATGAAAAAAAATATTCTTACTGATCTAAGGTATCTACGCAATGCGCAGCAGTAAGGATGTAAGCGTCCGACAATAAGGACCCGCCGCAAAGGAACTCGTACCCATCTGTGCGCTCATAGCCAAGTGCTACCTGGATGAGAAAAATAACGCTACAATATTTAATTAGTATTCGCCGGAAAAAATACCATGTTTCTTGCAAGTACATAATTTTGTATAAATAATTCAAAAGATTTACTTAATATAGTTTATAAATTAAATTAAAAAAAAGAGCCTTTTAAATTGCAAATATACACAGCGTTACTATACGTTTTAAAAGATATTCGCATGTATATTTATCATTTTTACCTCGTACAAGGTCATTCGAGGGTGTATCATATTGTACATTCCTCGCAACACATGGGGAAAACTTCGTGTTATTTGTTGTAATTATAAAAAAAAACCCAAGACATGCTTACATCTAATTCAACACCAAAACTGATTATAAAAACAAATTTGAAAATTGAAATTGATTAATACGGTCCAAGCATCTAGCTTTTTCCCATATTACGCCATTTTACATGTGTCACTGCAACTGAACTTGAGTCACGAGAAGTTTGTCGTATTAAAATTAATTAAGATAATTTTGTATCGAAAATGTCAATCGTGTTTGAAAGAAATATAAAATCAAGTCAATTGGAGATTTAATTAAAGGTGTGCTTAACTTACATAAAGGGGCCCTAGGTACTGTTATAGTTTGTATGAAAAGTGTACCTTTTAGTGTGATTTTCAGTAAATACAGTAGCGAAAATGCATTAAAGAATTTAAATTATACTTAAGTCTCTCTAATGGATGCATTTCAATATTTTTGTCAAACCAAAATAAATAATATTTTAAATAACATAGTAATAATAAAACGTATTGAAATGAAACTATTTTTAGCCGGATTAATTGCGTATATTATTGGTATTCGAAATTACATTTTAGAAACCCGACGTTTCAAACACTTTATGGTAGTCCGTGGTCACAGGTAGACTGAGGTGGCATTTGATACAATTATTATATCAAACTACCGCCAACAATTTCTTAGTTGCCTCGCGTATTGCTGTTTATTTTATTAAACCTATTACGTATTCCTTTACTACATGACTACTGATGTTAAGTTGAAATTATAATATAAATAATATTTTAATAACAATAAAAATCTTATTGCAGATTAAAGCAACCTTTTGACACAGAAATTGATAACACTACCATAACATTCACTAGATTTTAATGTTAATTTAAGTATTAGATAAAAAATATATCGCTGTCTGTACATGGAATCAATATAATAGAACCCAAAGGAAAGAGTTATAATTTTCTTTTCTGTTTGTCTATTTATCTGTTTGTATGTGCGTTTGTGCCGACTAATTTCAGAAACGTCTTATCCTATTAAAATGCAATTTTGACTATTTATATTTTGGTAACATTTCCTAAATATTTAGTGTTTATTTTCGGTTCAAAAACAAAAACGTGATATCCATTTAAATTATAAATTCAAATAGTTTGTGATTTAAATGAGAACATGGTCAGTCGATACAGTTTAGTTAAGTAGTTTATGCAGACGAAGCCAGGAGCAGGTCAGTAGTATATAACAAAAAGAAACATAATATTGTAGAATACTTTTAAATTGAAGTTTATTATATAATCATAAGAAGTCTGTACTTCAAGATTTAAGTTAACAAAACTTTTGTATGTTAAACATTTTTAGAAAGATATTATTAATTTAAACATGATGACTGTGGATCCAGAATCTACTCAGTTTTTCATTTATATATAGTATATAGGTATTTTCTATAACTGATTAAACAAATTGGATGTGTTCTGCTGTTCTACTTAAAAGACGTACACTAAGAGCAGCAAACTCCTAAGGGGAACACTGAACACAATGTCATGTTAATAGTATTTCTCACTTACTTCTCTTTACTTTCTTGGAAAATGCTACAGAATTAATTGAACTTCCACATATGCCATACAAAAGTTTTAAGATAATTTATATTACCATAATATGAAATGTTTTGTATGCTCAATAATTATAGGATATAAGAAAGTATGATGAAATTTACCATATGTGGGAACTCCCCAGCAGAAACATTGTCACCACCAATGATGTGTAAATTTAAAGGTGGCTGATTTGTGTTTACAATTTTTTGGCATTCTGTAATAAAATGTATTAAATTAGATATGGATTCCTAAAAATAATATAATAATTAATTGAAATAAAATAAACAGTTGTCAAGAGTTGTAAATACTTAGTAAAATGATGTATGTAATATTTTAATAATTAAATAAAAAAGAAAACTATCTAACCTCTATCAGCAATTCGTAAAGTCTCGGGAGATGTTTCACCTGTGGAACATATATAGAGTTTAACATGAAATATAATCAGGTAAGCAAAAGAAATTAAGAAAAGGCACAGGACTGATTAACATCATATAAATATATTTATACCAAATTTATCTGTAGGAGTAGATGGTGGTTTATTTGTAGAAAATTGAACTTCGTATGTCTTTGATGGACAACAGATTATTTCTGTTAAGCTACGAAAACCACATCTGCTAAATGGATGATTTCCTGTCTCTTCAATGAGTCTGTAAAATTTATTTGTATCATCTATTGTAGCTTTATTCATAATAAGTGCATTAAAAATATTTTTTATGCCATAAGTTACTAAATCAATATTATAAAAAAAAGGTAATTAAATGAAAGAGAATATGAGTTATGTATCCTAAAATTATAGTTATGTATCAAAAATATTTCCTTATATTAAACTATGGTAATATCAATTAGGGCACTGACCTTAAAGCAACTGGACATTCATAGACCAACTTGCAGGTGCCATCACGGGCTTGTTCTTTTACAGAACATTTGTCACCAACTTAAAAGATTTAAACTAATTAAATAGAATGTTTATTAAACATTTTTTTAATATTTGTTTAAATAATAACATATATTACCTTCTCCAGAGTATACAGAATTCAACAAAAGAAAAATGTATAAATTAAAGTACTTATTAAACATTTTTAATTTTTCATATGTGGTACTTGGTTTATTTCTCAATTAATAAAATACAACTCTAGGTAACAAACACTTACGTAAACCGGTTTTACACTACAAAGAATTCAAAAACAATAAAAGTAAAATCTACATTTTAAAAAATCTGTCACATATAAACTTTAATTGCTGCTGTAGTAAACAGATATATGGTGTACTAATAATTCGTTTTAAAAACTTTTTATTAAGACCGCACTTTTTCATATCCTGTTATAAACTGAATCATATATATAATAATATGTATTGATGAACGGTGACTTCATAGTTCATAGTTGTTATTAAATGTTTTATACACAGATCAGCAAAAACTTTTAACTTCATACAATTATTAAAAAGTTAGCACTGTCAAATTTGACAACTCAGACAAATTTACTTGAAGAACCTACATCAATAGAATATTCCGCTGCAAACATAACATAAATGTAATTTAATATAAATAAGAAGCTTGCAAATATTTTAAAACCGTCTAGACTCTAGATTTGATATTACCTCTTTTGTAATTGTCTTGGTGAATCCAACTGATACCATGAAGATTTCGATAACACTTTACAGTAATATAGTAGCTCATAAGTTATATAGGTAAGATTTAAGAATGACAAAAAATACAATTTGTAATATTTAAGATTTTTAGTAATTTGGCCATAATAATGTAACTATCCTTTGACATTGGAGTTACACGAAGATAATGTAGTAAGTATCTTATGTTTGTTAG
Organism: Podotricha telesiphe; assembly: GCA_038994665.1. Lineage (NCBI taxonomy): Eukaryota > Metazoa > Arthropoda > Insecta > Lepidoptera > Nymphalidae > Podotricha > Podotricha telesiphe. Next base: position 37,739 of record JAOYRR010000633.1, read on the forward strand.
CATTTATCTTTCTTTTATAAACCATTATGTCCAAAATAGTGAGCAATAAATGCATTTAAATCGGATACCTTTTACAATGTATATTTGTCACTTATAATTTTTGACTGAAGATGGTGCCTAAGTATAAGAATAAACATCATAAAGTAATCGTCCTTAATAAATTCAATAATATGAATAACTCCTTACCTTACATTGACATTAAACGATAAAAGTTACTTCTGTCTGTATGTCTAAAGATATACCTTTATAAATACGTTCGCATGACTAATAAAGCGGGAACTCGAATAAATTGTTTTTTGAAAATATCATAAATAAAACATTTAAAATGAAATATACAAAATTCCAATTTTTACAAAATAAAAGCAGTAGTTTCTTAAAAATGTGTAACTCTTACATTAATAAGACGAGTAGTCAACATATGTTAAACTCTACGTCCATTACTAATTGCATATATTTTCACTTGTATAGGATTTTGGATGGTACGAAATCGTGCAAAATAACGTGACACGTCTAATAGTTTCAAAGACCAGCATTCGTATAAATACTATTTTTTTGTTCTA
>JAOYRR010000634.1:0-38072 GCA_038994665.1 Podotricha telesiphe
TATATATATAACCTTGAAAACCATCACGTACAATTATACCATGCTACATTTAAAAATACTATTATTCTACAATACTAATGCGTTTCTCATTTTGTATCCAAACGATGGTTATTTAAAACTCCCCCAAGAGGTCAGTCGGCAATTTGCTCCAGCTCACCAACTGAGCCCACCTAACGAGGTATTACCGCAGATGTTTATTCGTCCCCTATATTTTACACTTAATATGTGGCATTCTTTTATTTATAATCATTCAATTTTTTTAAAGCGCGTATAAATATTTTTTTTGTAAAAAAAGATTGTTGACGCTTTTGTGGCGAAGTTTGTGTTTAACTGATATGTGTAATTATTGCAGGTTCAAAGTAACTTGAAAGGTTTAGAATGTATGCTTATAATAAAATAGTACCTTATATGAAAGCACGTGAGTGTTGTTTTCGTCAATATTTCCCCCGCCCTATTATTAATCAATTTAATCAAGGCTTAACAATATATTTTTTTAGCCTCATCCTTTTCCCGCATAGCAAGGTATAGTCAGACAGAGCTTCGTTTAAAGACACTGCTCCACTTGCCGCCCAAAATCAAAACATTGCGTGTTGAGTGGCAGAACTTAAGGTACGAAAGCGGAGGAATTGAAATATTTTAAATAAAAATAATTTTGCCAAGTAGGAATCGAATCTACAACCAATCACGTTTAGAATCAAACCCTGTACCATTGCGCCACGATGCTAACCATATATTAATACGCACATACATTTCCCCTTAATGTATTTGAAGCCAGAATATTAGCAAGCAGTAGTATAGGTTATATATAGTTTCATTTTAACACCAAGTTCATTTTTTAACGTATTTTGAACTTTAAAATTTTAGAAGTTTAAGCGCATTTCAAGAACGCTAGTTCTCACATCATTCTGTTGATGTACTGGTAAATTGCAGAGCCTTTGTCGGAAGGGCTTGGCCATAAAATATTATACTTCCTTTATTTTCAACTAGGAACCGAGCTTATAAAGCGGTGCCTTAACAGTTATTACGTTTTATAACCGCACTTCATGAAAATGCGCATTTTATATTATCTTGTCAAATAAAAATAAAGCTTTTAAAAAGCTTAAAAGCTCTAACAATAAACTGGATAAGTTTATTGTTAGAAATAAACGGCATTCCATTATAAATACTTTCTTATTTTACCCGATAAGCTCAAGAAATACCTTTTAGCTGCAAGCTTACCTGATAGCTCTGCCAATAAATCTGATAATGTAATGTTAAGACTCGAACAAGATTTCTAGGAGAAAGGAATTTGTACAGTACTAATTTTATTACACGCTTTTAAACTAATTGTAAATAAATAGGGCAATAAAAGAAAATGATGTATCATTTAGCTGTAACTAAAATATACATTTTTTTCATTATATATTTTTACTAAATTTTGAAGACATCCTTATTCTTCTGAGTCAAGTTTTGAATTGTAAAGTAATAAGCGTATAAATTTTACTAAAACGTTGGAAACAATATTTTAACATTTTTAAAGCGTTATATCCACACTTTATATAATACCTATGAATAAAAGATTTTTATAAAAAGTATTAAAATAAGAAATGGTGCTCAAGAGGCGCGTGTGCGAGTCCCACTACGTTCAAAAGTTTATGCGTTTCCTAAAAGTTGTTAATAATGATTATATTATTACAATTTACTAATTTCTTCTGTCAGAATAGACAAAATGGGGCAGTTAGATGTAGAATGAGGCAAGGTATGTATGTATATATATATGTAGGATGGCAAGTGTTGAGCAGCGTGATAGACCTTTTACTTCCTGTCCTACAAAATTACGGGAAGGACGACTCGTTATTAAAAATGTTTTCTTTTTCAATGAACCACCAATAACGAACAAATTATGAAACATCATCGTTCTGTTGTCTTACATTATACAACAGTGCTTTCCCAACACTCCGAATAACTTACATAATAAATTGGAAGGAAACAAAACGTCGCTGTATACAATATATAAAACTTAAACGTTACCCGACAGCGTTAGTCAGTCGGCTGACAGATAACATGGAACCGAAACTACAAATTTAGCACATAGGTTTTGAAGTCCATGCAAACATAGTTGCGGGCTGCGACTAGTAACAGTAAAACCTATAAAGAGATTTGCAAAGAGTGCAGACTATAAAAGCTCCGTCATAACATTGAACTCTAACAACTTTGGTCATTCCGACGAGATAGTAAAACTAAAATCGTTTCACCCGAAGTAATAAAGCAGATAGTGTTTTTAACGGGTTGGTACAAGCTTTTACATGCATTAATGTTTGATGAACAATGAATATATTCTTTTTATATGTCTCTACATATATACATATATATATACACAATTGTATCAAGTTTTTTAAAATAATATAGCATTTGTAGCGCAGAACATATCGGGCTTAGGAGGGTGTCAGTTTAGATCTCATTCTCTGCGTTCTACCCATATGGTTACATTTCTTAATTCTTATCAGAAAAAAATCTGATATGCATGAAAATACATAAAAAGTCTGCTTGGACAAAGTGTTTCTTAAAATGTGCGAGAAGTAAAGAACAAAGCAACTACATTATTTTACCCTATCTCGAATGATGCGAATGATTTGTAAAGATACAAAACGCAAAACTTATGAAAAGTTCAAGCCAACAGTTCTTGATAGCCACTTTGTGAGTGTAATACCAGTACCTACAAGTGCTCTTCCCAGCATCCGTACCATATACGTATTTCTCATAAGATACGATATACGAGGCAGATAATGTCGATCTTTGGCGCACTCCCAGCAACTCTATTGTTATTACATATTATTATAGGTTGAATTGCAGTCGCAATCGTTTTCTCTCCAATGACTCTATTTGCCAGATTTTCATTTTAATTTTGTGACAAAGTCTGTTTTATGCTTTTAGAGATTTCCTAATGGTGTTAGGTAAAAGTAAAATACTTTATTAAAATATAAATAATGCAATATAAAAAATGTCTTTCATATCTCAAACTTTGTCTATTTTTAACAATACAAAGGTTATATTTATACTTAATATAATTGCAATATTTATGTTATGTTACAGCAAGTTCTTTAACATTTTTTAAAGTGTTATTCGCACACTTAGTTTCGGTTTCAAATACATGTGTGCCGCAATGGCTTTTGCTACTTTTATTTCATTCATATTTAAATTTAATAACAATAACACACAAATAACTATTATAATGATATAATACTTGGACAAATTTAATTTTATACTTCCTAAGCCATTATTACTAAGATTTAGTCCAACGCAGTTTTCACGTCTATCTATTTCTTCCTATATCATATACATATTATTTATAAATTAATCCTATTGTAAATAAACAGTGTTTCTTTTTTTTTTTACATTTTTTAAAGTGTTATTCCCACACTAAGGAAATTGAAAAAGACATATTTAGAAATGGTATAAAAAATTGAACGCAGCCGAATTTGAACCCACGCCTCTTGAAAAGCGTTCAAGCGCCCTGACCGCTAAACCATGCGTTCTACATCCAGCTACGTTCTTATACGCTTTTAGTATATGTTTCGACTAAATTGTCTCAATATAGATAGAGTCCAAAAAGGTTACCAATAAATAAGTACAAAGCGTGCAATACCTTCTCGAAATAATCAACGTCATTTTTTATACTGAAAATAAAAAAAAAAGGTTTTCCAGCGAAAAACATTACAAAACAACGATAGATCGTCTACAAAGTAACAAGGACAGCACTCGTGTAATCATTTAAAACGTCCCGATCTGAAATATCCATTTGTCTGAGATAATGTGCTCGTTCAGTAGATTGATGAGAGTATAGATGATGGCCGATATCTAACATTCGGTATTTTGTATTGGAGATAAGAAAAATGATGGTTTGCATGCCTTGTAATGTACCCTGTTAATCATTCTGCCCTTATTTATTTATCTATCCATCTTAATATTGGAAGGTTAAATGTAAAACGTGAAGGCTTTGAGGTGCTTTAGCGGTATTTATATGTTTATTCAAAAGTAACGTACCAACTAACGAAATAGTAGGTTCAGTACGCTCACTTACTGACTGACAGACAAGGGTTTCGGCTGTAAACAGTTACATATTAAATAGTTCAGTATACTAATTGAGTATACTGAACTATTTAATACTAATTGATAAAACTTTCATATAAAAATATTTATTGAAGCTAATACAAAAAGTATTAAATGAAAGAGTTTGGCATACCTTCTCGACATCTTCATAACAATAGCGTCACCTATTTATAGTAACAAATCCGGTAATATCTTCAGCTTATGGCCGTAGCGGCATAGCCACGTAGCTCCGTAGCTTCGTAGCGGCGCGATGTAGCCACGCTCCGGAGCTTCGTAGCGATTACAACGTCGTAGCATGATAGACGCTACGCCGTAGGTCAACTAAATGCACACAAACAATTATACATACATAATAAGTTATTTGATTTTCACGATTAGTACACATTTTGAAATGAAACTATTTTAACCGGATTAATCGCGTTTAATATTGGTATTCGAAAATACATTTTAGAACCCGACGTTTCGAACACTTTACAGTAGTCCGTGGTCACAGGTAGACTCGACCTGAGAGTCTCATCTCATCACATTATACGCGATTAATCCGGTTAAAAATAGTTTCATTTCTAAATTATACATATATATGTGTAATACACATACATATATAATCAACATGTTTACAACTTTGATATTTTCGGTGTTCCCTTTGTTCTTGATTTGCGTGTGCTAATGGTGAATTTTATTGTTTTAGAATTTGTATGTGTTTTTGTTGTACTTAACCCGCACTGTCTTGATTTCGGGTGGATATATATTGTCTTCGAACCTAATTCCAACACTATACCTATTACACTTTGAACAAAATATATATACAGGTGTATCGTATACCTCTCCTTTAGCGTTTACCAACATATGTCGGTATAACATGCAATACATGAATAATATATGATGTAAAGTGACCAATATTTTGAAAATGAAACTGTTATATATTTAAAATTTTACTTGTGGGTAGTTGGAACGCGGCCTGCGCGCCGGTGGGAGTGTTAAAGATTGACCCAGTGTGTAACTAACTATTGCTTGTTCCTTGTCTTTTCTCCCTCACCGAAGATATATAACGCGTAAATTATAATTATGAATTCGGGAATATCTTCCGGGGTTTTCACATCGTTAATCATGAATCACAGAACTGGGGCAGTTATAAATCGCGGTTAAGCCAGTGGTTTATTGCCAATGACATCACTGGTGACAATGATAAAGCAAAGGTCAAGCGAAGGGCGATTCTGTTAAGCGCACTCAGCGAATCGACACACAAGCTCGCGAGTGACTTGGCACTGTCTAGGAAATGCCATTGTCAGTAAGTCATAAAAATGTAATGGGCTAAAATTGAGACGCTTGGTGTTGTACGGTTGCCAGTGACCTATAACGGTACAACGCGTAACCTCGATATTAACGTTGTTCATAATGGCAGATCCCAAATATTATAGCATTAGCTTCTTTTTGAATCTGCGAATATCGCCTTTCCGCAGAACTAAGAGTTCGCGATGGGTAAGATATCGGTCTCTCATAGCCATCTTTACAAATTTGGAAAAGTACAGCGCCTAAATCGGTTGGTCATCAACAATTAATATTAAATCAGCGTCTGGGTCGAAATGTGCTAGGTACTCGTCGTTTGCCATGACTTTTTTAATTTCACTAAATGCTTCATCATGTGCCGCCGTCCATTCCCATTTAACTCGTTTATGTAATAAATTGTACAATGGGTATAAAATTGACGCGGCACCCGGAATAAAATTGCGGTAATAATTCGTTAACCCTAAAAAAAAACCGTAATTGTTATACCTTAGCCGGTTCTTCTTTGAAACCTGTAATATGGCTTCCTCACCCCGATTCGGTCTATAATGTGACCCAAGTAGCAAAGCCCGTCCTGAAAAAAAAACACATTTACTAGTTTGTACTGTCAACCCCGCCTGCTGAAAGCGCTGCAAGACTTTTATTACATTTTGTTTGTGTTGTTCTTCATTAACACCTGTGGTCAAAACTTCGTCGAGAAAAAATACAACTTCGTCTAAGCCAGTCAAAACATATTCCATTGTGCGTTGGAAAGTGGACGGTGCAGATGACAACCAGGATACTAACCTAGTATAGATTAATAAGCCGCGATGTGTGCTTATGCATGGTAAGGTTTTATGATGAATCGTTTAGAAGGAACTGGCGATAAGCCATTGATAAATTCAGCTTACTAAATTGAATGGAGGGGCCATTCAATTTCCTAAATAGGTTATTAACCTTCGGTAATGGATATTTATCAATCACTAACTGTTTGTTAATCGTGATAGCATAATCAGCACATAAACGAAGCGTTCCGTCTTTTTTTTAAAACAGGTACGATTGGAGATGCATAGTCGGAATGCTGAACCGGTTTTATAACTCCTAATCCTAACAAACGGTCAAGTTCTTTATCATTTTTTTCTTTAATACGTACGGAATGGTAGCTTTAATAAATATCGGCCTTGGAACGTGGCTTTAATTGTAAATCTACTTTATACTTTGGCTAAATGTACCTTAGCTCACCAGAAAATACTTTTAGAAATTTTCTTCGGGAAAACTGCCTTTTCTTACGATATACTCGGTCGATCCTTACATTTAGATGTATATAAGGCTCAAGCCTTCCATTCATACGGAAGGGGCTTAAATTCCAGTTTAAACACAAATAAAATCTCGGCCTAGGGAGAGGAGGTCCAAGTCCACTGGCTACTAACTATATATGGGAAACAAAGACAGTATTTTAAAAAATAATGATTTAGTATTTTAAATATAATAAAAAAAAATATAGATAATAAAAAAGTTCTAGTGGCTGGAAGGCGTTATTAAGGGAAAAAAAGGAAATGTTATGTTTCAAATTTTTCCACCACAACTTAACCTTAACCGTAAAACTCATGTGACACCGGGTGCGAGCTGGAACCCCGATGTCATTATTCGGGAGCGCTCAGCTTTATTACCAGCATCAACGGAGGCATGTGTGCCAGAGGAGAAGGGGGAAGATGAGGACGCCGTGGTTAACTCCACTGCATCTAATCTTGAATTTGTTCCCGGGCGACCGCGCAGGCGAGAGCTCGCAGAAGTAATTCATCTATTGACTATGATGAAAATGACACCGAGTCAAGCCAACGGATATCGTTGGTTAATTTGAGACGGCTCTTTTGAGTTACGTCATTACAACGAATTTATTTTATGTAATATCATAATTTGTGTGTCCAGCTTGTTTGCAAGGAAATGTTATATATTTATAATACTACTTGGGGGTAGTTGGTACCCGGCCTGCGCGCCGTTGAGAGTGCAAAAGATTAAAGCACTGTGCAACTAACTATTGCTTGTTCCTTGTCTTTTCTCCCCTCCCGAAGATATATATCAGAAACTAAGTTGAGCTATATATTATCTGATGGTGACGTCATGTCATGGACATATGAAAATTAATGAGTGTTATCATTGGCCATCTAAACAATATAAAATATTTCAGTAATGACAGTACTTGTTTACTAAAAACTAAATGAAATTTAATAATTATCGTAAACTAAGTCATAGGATAAAAAATAGCAAGCCAGAGCTAGTAAATATCTTGTCAGATACATGATTATTGATAATGATTGCACCTAACCGATATTATAATAGTACAAAACAGTGTAAATTCAAACACGATTATTATTTCAATATGCACACAGCATTTCGTTATTAAACGAATGCTTGTTATTTGTTTAAGTACAATCAACAATGCTCGCTGAAAATACGAAATGTTTCATAATTATATGAGCTATTTAATGAGTTACGATTATTCGTGAAATTGGTCCGTACATTAAATTACTGTGGTACTTATCTACAAATGTTTATGTAATAAAAGCTTTATTTGTGTACTTTACCTGTAAAAAATGCAGATTATTATTGGTATATATAGTATTTTTTGTGTTAATCGAAATTGGCAGAGAGACTAGTGATAAATTACAACATTTTACACTTTCGGCCCAGATGTTGGTGAAGACGTTGTGTACTCTAGTACCGAATAGAGTATTAAGTCTTACTATCTATACGTTAATAAAAAATTAACTGGCTGTCTGTACGTGGAAATTTTTTGAAAAAATATATATAATCAGGGGCATTTAACAATCTAAGAAACAGCTGTACTGATGTAAATACAATTTCAACTATTGTGGTAAACCTTTTTTTATCATTTAGTGTTTATTTCATTTCAAACGGTTCATAAACATAATAGTTGAAACTATTTAAATTATAAATTTAAACAAAGTTTGTGATTTAAGTGAGAATGCGGGCGGGCGAATAAACTAAATAGTTTAGTAATATAGTTTACGCAGGCGAAGCCACGAGCGGGTCGCTAGGCTATAAAAAGACGTTATACTATATTTTGTCCAACCAAATCGAATAAATCGGAAAATCTATATTATAAATATATCCTAGTTAAAATCTAATTTACTACCATAATGTAGAGTCAATCGTCATACACTATTCCAAATAAACATAAAAAGCTTTACTTTTGTACTTTTGTATAAAATATCTTGTGATATCGTCGTGTGTAATGTGTAGCATTATTTGTGTAAACTTTTAAAACGAATAACGTCTATTTCTCATTGACAACTTAAATAAACCGGGCCTTTTAAGATTTCGAGACATCACGAAGGATACCCCAAACTTACTTACCTTCAAATTGCCTTGCCTTTGAGCTTTTGCCACTATTGTCTCCAGTCACCTTTACTAATTTTTTATGGTAATATAGAGATCAGTCTGTAATTTTCAGGGGCAAATCTGACTCCACTTTTGTAAAGCGGTACTATTTTACTACACTTCATTAAATCTGGGAAAGTACCGGATTCTACACATTTATTGAAAATAAAAGCTAGATAAGGGGCAATGTTGTATATAATAGAGCTAAACACTTTAACAGACCTGTCCCAGAAGTGACCAGGTTTTTTCTTTAAATTTAAATATTATTTTTTATTGTTATGAATATAAATTTTTAATAAGTTGACGCCTATTAGAAGGTTTTTTTGCACAAAACATCATAATATTGAAGGTGCTTTAATATACATATAAAAGTATGTGTTATTATAGCAAAAAACAATTAATTTTACTCATATATGTATAATGCATATCCTCGACGAAATATCGACATATAATAATATTTAAAGTAGTTTCAAACGCATCAAGACATTGTATAGACATGAGCCAACTGGTGCACAACGTCGTCATCGATTTTAATAAACTTAAAATAAGCTCTGATATTGAAACTGTTTCAATAAGCACATTCATATTGTGACAGCTTGTTCTACGTCTGGCCTTATTCGTGCTTTCGAAGAAATAGCTTTTCATCTTTAAATATTCAAAGGATCTTTGAATGATCTCTACTTGTTTTGGTCTTAATGTTAAACATTTAAACGAAACATTTCGTAATATAAAATTTTATAAACTTTTCTAGTAATCTATTAGTTTATGATTAGAACAAATAGAACAAGCTACAATTAAAATTACAACTTGGATTTTAAGAATCTGTACGATGAAAAGCCACCTTATCCCTTGTAAACTCTACTAAGAAAAGTTGATATAAAACTCGACAGTTGCTTTTTTTAAATTTATTGTAATATTTTATAACAGGTATACATTCATATATAACTATCTGGAGACAAAGACAAAGCGCGGCGTTAAGTTCCTCCCCTCAACACACAATGTTTCGGATTCCTGAAAATTGTTAGATAATTTGTCTTTATGATTTAATTAAAATTTATTTTTATTATTCAACACTCTTTAATTTGTTCTTATCCAAACAGAAGGTAACTTGTTAGTGTTAAGAACACAATATTCTAGCTAGGTAGTCGGATAAGAGCTTCCGGCGGGACTTCCTATCTCCAAGTTAGACGAGCTTTTAAAAAATTTAATATACTCGCTACTACGATGCAAATGGTTTTCATTTGACGAAATTCTTTAGCTGGTAAACGTTTTAATTCAAACCGTTTTGTATTTTTCTATTGTTATTTTGTTGTATTATGTTTGAAGCTGGTTATGGGTATATATAAGAGGTCAGACTGGCAGGTTTTTTAGAATACTTTAGTAGGAAGATTGTGGTATATAAAGTATATCATAATATATAATAAAAAGGAACCATAGCAATAATAAAGTTATAGAAACGAGTTGAATGCAATATTTTTATAAACAAATCCATCAATATATCCATGAGAAACAGCTTTGCGAAATTGTAAAATAGCTGTTAATAAATAAATAAAAAACAATAAGACTAATTTCACTAAGATCTACAACTGAGTAATTATTCTGGCCATAAACAATAGCTTATTTAGATTCGTCCACCGCAGTCTCACGTAAATGTTTGTAGAGGCTATCCAAATAGTCCTTTGCAGTAGAAGTTATCTCTGCAAATAAGGAGTCGGGAACATTTCAGTTTGGTCGCGTTTCCTGCAAAGTTCTAAATGTAATTGGACTCTGTTATAAGTTTTAAGCGATGTCTTTGATAAATTAAACGTAAGGTTAATTACTCTCTGTAATTAACATAACAGTTTTGATGTTTAATGTATTATGAGTTTTCAATATGTTTTGTACGTAACTTAAACATAAGCTCTATTTGTCTTGGTCACTTGAGAGTGACTTTACGGAATTCATTTGTCCTTTTTTTCATAAAAGTTTTGAGTATTACTTTAAAGATGTAAAAAAGAATGAAATTACTCAAAAACTTGAATTTGTTTTTTACAAGAAGCCTGTTTAGACTTTTACTTATTTAGGTTCGAATTAATATTCGTGTCTAAGACAGGACAACGTACGGACAGTCTGACAGCTAGTTTTAAATATGTTTTCCACAACAATACAAATGAGATTAGAACGGATAGTTACACTGACTCCAACAACAACAAACAAAGGGCGTTAAATGCCCGACTTATATATTTATTAATTAAAGTTTTAGCACCACACAATATATCACGCTATTGTTCACCAAGTGCAATAGATTGCCCCCAGTTGGTGTGGGTTTGACTCCTGGCGTGATGCCAACTCTCATTTCCAACTTGGCATGCCTTGCTGTGGGGTTACTAACTATGGTAGAAAAAATTGTACAGCTGGATGCTAAATTTGTTTTGTTTTTATTTCGATACAAAATAACGTTGGATTTAGTAAAACAAATGTAGTAGATTCTCTCAGAGAAATGCCTTTCGAGCCAGTGGTTCATACAGTTACACTATATTCGATAATTTAGGAAAGCTTGCGAAATTCTACTTTAACAAAATATATTTCGAAATTGAATATATTACTGGCGTTTATAAACTTTGACACATTTACGCTTATAGTAATTAAAATATATAAGTCGAGGGAAAACCTGCCTGTATATATAAATATAAATGATTTTCATTTGCTCGCTCTAATAAGACGAAATACGGTTGAGTGGCAACAACTCAACACGCAATTATTCGAATACAGACGGAATGTGGAGAACGGAGTGCCATGGCACTAAGTTCACTCTGTCACCCTGCTATGCTGTATAAACTGTTAGCGTTCGCCTTGTTTATGGATACCTCTCGAAAAGGTAACATTCTTGGGAGGATATGCTGAAGGCATAAAGCCATCGTCTACAAATTAAAACCATAATTGTGGATTTGTTAAAGTATTTAAATATCAACTTGTTTAATTAATTACAATTTCTCAGTTAATGAAGCTTTATTTTTTTTTTTTATTTAAAAATAAAACATTTTATATAATAATGTCATTATAAATGTATCTTCAGACGATACTTACGCTCTCAACGACTTTGGTCTGACAAAGAGCGTCGTCTTCTCCACGTTTCAGATTAAAATATTCTAGGCACGTCTGTCTACACTTTATAATCACTCGATCTCCGCATCTTGATGTTTGCAACACTAAATATTTTCTATATTTTATTTTTTAGTTAAGGAAAATGCTTCAAAAGCACTGACTTTTTCTTCAATCGTGTCTATTTTGTTGAACTTTCAGTTTTGGTATGAATTTGATCTTACATGTATCATATACGATGTTGATTATATATTTCACTTTTTGTATAGCATTTCATTACGAATTAATGAAAATATTAGTGTTATCGCATTCTTGACTCGGATTTATAAATATTTCTTAAAGTCACCTTTAATTTTTTAATTTAAATATGCACTGGGGTGATTTCCTAATTTGAACTTGAAGAAGAACCTAGTTCCGCCTCTGAACAAGCAATGTCTCGAGATGAGGTGTAAAGTGGAAAATAAGATGTTTTAACACTAGGTTCTCTCTGCCTCCCTTACTACATGCCAGATGAGCTAAAAAGAAAAAACTTGAACCCACAACCACTCAGTGTAAGTTTTTAGTTCCCAAACCGACAAGTCAAAGACATAAGTATATTTAGAGGCGTTTAACTATATGTTAATACGTATTATATCACAGGATACTGTGATATAATGGGCTGTAAATTTCATAGATGAGGAATGTTCTTATTTATAACGGCAGTTATTTGGCAAGCCTGCCAACTCACATAGATGTACACACACATACATATATATATATATATATATATATATATATATATATATATATATATATATATATACATATATAAATTCATATATATATACATATATATATATATATAATGGGTGGTCACGATGCCTCGTCCTTGGGATACTGAAACTTTATACAGCTTTAATATTCAAGTATTGCACAAGAGATCTCGACTATATGGACTTATTTTGTAATTGGACTTAGTATTTTATAATTGTTTTAAACCAAATTTTCTTATTAAATTATTCACAAATCAGTGTCAAAGTAAATACAAATTTAAGTATCTAATTATAATTGTGTGGATTATATATTTAAATTCTTTAAAATTAAACAATAATGCTATAAATTATTTTATACCTATAAGTAAGGGGTTTATGTATGTATGCAACTATATAAATACATCTTTAATTGAATAAAAAAAAAAAGCTGAGGCTATGTGAAAATATTCTAAACTTTACAGTTTTTTTTTCAGTTAATTACTTAACTAGTTATAACAATTTTTTTGTTATCATTTCATACATCTCTGCTATTGTCAGCACTTCATTTTGTTCTGCTGATATTCCGGGCTTGAAGCCTAATCCAATTTCAATTTGTAGCCTTTTATCTTGCCAATAATAGTGGTGAATTTATGAGATTTTGCAAACATTCAGGGCAGTACGCGAGGCAACTAAGAAATCATTGGCGGTAGTTTGATATAATAATTGTATCAACTGTCAGACAACTGCCACCTCAATCTCAGTCATACTGTAAAGTGTTCAAAACGTCGGGTTTCTAAAACGTATTTTCGAATACCAAAAATATACGTGATTAATCCGGTTACAAATAGTTTCATTTGTCAAAATGTATATAACTTATATGTCTATTATGATGCCTAAAAATAATTGAAAAACCAAACAAACATATGGACACATAGTATCCATAGGTATAACAAGAAAGGTAGCTTGGGCGAAGTTAGCAAGTTAGGAAAGCACAGAGGGGCAAAATTCGAAAAGACGTAATTGAGTGTGAAGACGTCGGCCATTTCAGTCGACTGAGCACAGCATATAAGTGACTGAGATGGATGGTCAAGCGAACGACGCGATATTGAGACCTTGCACGATGTAAGAACATTTTCTGAACGAAGGTACCTTATTTGTATTGTCACCTCTATTTTTATTTTATAGATTATTAAGATAATAGTTTTACTGGAAATAATTGGTATAGAAATATATATATATTTAAACAAACTCGTAACTTAGTATAAAAAATAAGGGACGACCAATTCTGATGTCGACCCTAAATAGTAAATCGCACTGCGTACGGTACTGGTAGGCGTCAGGCATGAATCTCAGCCGTAGATAGGGCTGGGGCCGAAAAGTCATCTATGTTCCTAAAGCCTTTCCCGCCACTATAATAGATAACACGAAACTAAGTGTAATTAAATATTAAATCATAGCTTTTAGTCGCCATATAATAAAATTATTTAAATCGATTTATTTGTTTCGTAAAGTTATATTTATGACTTTTTGAAACATTAAAATATAAAGGTGCTTGACATATTTTTAATTATGCATTCTGTTTATTAAGTATTTCATATTTCTTATGGAAAGAGGAATCCAAGTGGCATGTGAGCTGATGCATTCATCAGTATTTCCTTTCATTTTTTGCTTATTTCAAAGATATTTTTGTGCGATGGTAGAGTCTTGCGCTCCATCTTATATAAAAAATGTACCAAGAAAGAATATAATTACATATCGACAATCAGACACTTTCCGTCTACTCGTCAATTTGGTTTTTAAGATACTAATTACAGTTTGCCACTTTTAAAGTTATTTTTAACAGTTCAATGGAGGCAGGAAATAATGCGACCTTTACATTAAATATTAGTCATAAAACACTGAAGAGACTTAGATAGCATAGTTTTAACAATTATATTATATAACAGCAAGAAAATAGATATATTATTTCAACATTTATATATAGTGATAACTATTAAATTACTTTTAATTAGTTGTTCATAATTTATAGTAGTAGAGTATTCAAGAACGTATAAATTTGAACGCGCAGCGGTTGACGCGCTATACAACCATTCGTGCTTCCGACCGCCAAACTCGATGCGTTACATCCTTCGTTGAGTTCTTATACTTTTGCTGTTATTACATACATTATTATTGATCCATACACCCCGCATTACGATTATTAATAATACATGTATAATAACTTACAACCTTTAATTTCGACTTAATATTTATAATAACACACGACCAATATATTATGGACTCTTTTTATGATACGGCCCCTACTCGTATATAGGCGTCCTCCAACTGCTTCCATTCTTTTCTATCCTGCGCCATCTGTGTCCATTTTTGCCAATTAATAGGCAATTATGTGAAGGTCTTGGGCCCTACGGTCTTTTGGTTTTACTCGCCGTTATATAAATATATATAAAAAAAGTGTTTATATTTAGAAATTGCTATCATGATTTTCTGTAAAAAAATCTATATAGTTTCGTAACTCGTAAATTTTATTTATTAGTTTCAAATTCGACGTTTCGAACTGGTTATATATAAATAAGCACTGTAAAGCCGTTTAATAATATTTTAATTTAAGATATATTAAAAACTTGAAAACCAAAAGACTTGGCGTAAGGTATGAAACTTGGCAGTAGAAGTCGGCATGACTGCGACATCTCTGAATTAAAAGACCTCGTCCTGTCTATTTCTAGACATCATCAGTTGATTTCTAGCGCGTATTTCGTAGGCAGCATTAGCAGGATTTATTCAAATTTGGATAGATTGATAGAGAAAATGGACGGAGGAGGCGGACGTTAATGTGCATTTTCAGCCTATACTTGGGTTGCAACACCCAGCATTGCTCCGCGCTAATATCTCTACAACGCAACAGGCCGGCACCCGCTTGAGTGAGTCTATAGAGTGGCAAGGAGTTTTCTCACCACCACCGACACCACGTCGTAAAAATGAGAGTCATTAATTATTAAGCCAACAATGACTTTTTAAGCAACTCTTATTAGGCTTAGGCATTCATTTTTTGGACTTTGTTCTCTTTGCAAGTATGATAAAGTGTAAAACGCTGAAAGGGATTTTTTGTTTTTTACATATGCTTTATACATACTACACATGGACGTCGAGAACAGCTCTTTCAAATTTTAAATGTAAAATGGTCATTTTATTTCGGAAAAGCTTAGCTTAAAAATGTAAGTAAATTGTTCGTTAATACTATTTTTTTATTTATTTTCATGAATTTGTAAAAGGCTTTTGTGAATTTACTCGTTTTTAGTTATTTGCAATTTTCATGAAAATATGTTGTACAATTGAACTGGCAACATATTTAACGTAGCTCTTGTGTTTGCATGTACGTATGTTTATAGTACCTATCGGTACTTTTACGGGATTTTTAACAAAATCTAAGTATTGGTCTTATAAGCATTATCTTAAAAATGTTCCGAGATGAGGCCACCGTGGCGCCTGATTGTACTGGCTCTGGTACCTAAAACAAAGTGCGGCGCTGAAATCCGCTACTCAAAACGCAAATTCGATTTCAGGCGTAAAATAGAGAACGGAGTATCGTGACAATAGGTTCTTTCAGAGTACCCTGCTATGCGGGAAAAAATGTGAAGCTGTACGAGTATATCTCCCGTGTATTTGAGGATAACGTTTCTGTTAAGTTATTTCTGCCTTCTTATGCTATAATAAGTGGCGAAACTTAACGCTGTTTAGTTATACCGGGAACACAAAAGTATAAAAGATTTGTCCTAGTGGAAACAGGGTGAGTGCTGACTCCCGTTTTATGAAAAATATACTCGTACCAATCCCAACTCCCAATTGGACTACGATGACAACAATTATAATATAATTTATGTAAATATCTCGCCATCACATTTTCCATATTTTTCTTGCAAAGAATGCTCAGAACGTCTCAAGAACTTTGTCCATTTTGTGACCAGTCCTTAAAGTGAGTTTCAACATCGTAAATCACCTGTTTTGCAGTTTTACCGCAGAATTTTTATTTGCAAGCAAAAGTTGTAATGGGATTGTCGAGAGCAGCTGTTTATATAGCTCGTGCAAGTTTGAAGTGCAGGACTTTTATGACCACGCTACGCTATAGTGTACAAATCTATTGAGCTTGGAACGTAACCTGTTAGGAGTTAGCTAACCTGTGTATTGAATGACCTTAGAGCTACTTGAAAATGTAAATACGGAAAGTGCATATTTAAAATGTGAGTATATTCGAAAATATGTATAATGATGCCTCCATGGCCCAATGGGGACTTAACTAATCACGACGGTACTCCTATGATTTTCCACAAATTGCAAAATTTGATTTGGGTCGCATTCAGGTTGGGATATGTTTTTTATTCATTTTTAAGGACAAAGATAGACCGTTTTTTGAAATGGTCATAGGTTCATAAGTTCAATTCGAAATATAATTTTCAATGATCAAACAATGGATACTAATGAACAATAGTTTGTAAATAATACTGTTAAAAATCGTTAAAGACATATAAAACATAGTCTTAAAACCACTGTACAGTACGGAGTTCACAGTAAATCCACTGTTGACAAGCCAGGGCGAAACGTTATACTGTGCCATGATTTTACGCAGACACGATTTATGCTTATAATAATAGCTATCAGTTCACAGACCGTCTGAAACATCTAATTTATGTTTTGTTGCTGGACGCGTTGCTCGCTGCCGCCAGCCAGAGTAGCTGACATATAATGGAGAAACACATGGCTCTTCAATTTCCGCCCAACTCTGAGACGTTGCGTGCTGTGTGGAGTCAAGCGTTCAAGTCAAGTCAAGTTGGGGAAGGGAAGAAATAATAATATATTAATCCCTGGTGACTCAATGCATGCCACGGTGGCCACGGTAATATAGGTTTATTACGAATAGAAAAAGAAGCGAAACAATTTATTTACTCAAATTTGATTTGTCCAAATATGTAATTAACAATATCTCAGAGATTAGGACCATCAATTAATCAATGTTGAAGCAATTATTCGGATTACGGTGAAATTTTCAAAATGTCTAAGGAATTATCAATGATATGCGAGATGCTGTGTAACGGGACTAATTGAACCATTGGGGCTGCTTGGTTGTTGGTGGTAAAAGGAAACTGTGATTTATGTGATAAAAGAATGGATTGTCTAAGTTATTGGGGTAAGGTCTTTAGGGATACGAGATTTGCGGCTAAATATCGATTTTGTAAAGATGAAACGGCATTTATTTATTAGAATACGATTTGTTAACTTCTATTCGTTTAGTTTTAAAATAATCTGGATTTAGTGATTAGTGTTAGAACTGAATTGTAGGGCAAACGTTTAGATGGTTCATGAAGTTAGATTAGAGAGCCTTCTGTTTTTTACTTATATCTTATTTTGGTGACTAAAATCTTACGAACAGGCTGTAGAAGATTGTTATCATTTTAATTTAGGCTAAGTATACAACAGTTTGTGTGTTTTTTAGTTACATTCCACATTATATCACATATATATAAAGTGATGGTAACCAAAATTGGATTGAACCCACTACCATTACACGTAATAGGCACTTAGTTAAAAGGTACTTAATTTTTCACATTGCCTCCGTTACGCAAATCGCACGTTATCTAAATGGTCTTTTTTGAAGAGGTAAAAAAGGTTACTAATTTCCTGGCACTAAAACGAGCGATAAAATCTCCACCGGAACGACATTCCACCTGCAAACGAGATAAACACTGATTATGATTGCCCTAACTGGTTCCTTGAATTTCAACATAACTTACAATGACTTCTATTATTCTAGATTTTTAAAAAGTACTTAAAACTTTTGGCAGTATACATATTTTGCTAACGTGTAAAATTTAATTTTGGAAATTGATCGTCATAACGCAATCTTCTTTATTATAAATTTAATTATTTTAGTTAAATGAAAAACACACTCTTTGAACAATGTATTAATATACCTAAAATTAGTATTAGTAGTAGTTAGGTGTAGAAAGTTAGGTACTTATTTTTTAAATTATTCTATAGGCAAAGCAAACGAGCGTTTGGGTGATCTGATGGTAAGTGATCACCACCGCCCACGACCCCGTGTAACACCAGAGGAGCTACACGGATGTTGCCGGCTTTTAAGATAGAAATAGACCCGCTTTTTGGTCCCAAGGTCCCATGTCGAATGGACATGGAAACACTGCCGCCGATGCCGGTGGCCATTCCACAGCTTAGTGGCACGTGGAAGGAAGTTCCTACGAAACCGCTCAGCAGTAGAGTGCCACGTATCCAGTTGGTGGGGATGATATTTTAGTCGGTTACGTACTGTGGCGGTTGGAAAATTCAACGGTAGGAATCAAGTCAAGCAATTCCCCAAAATATTTCCCATTATAAATGCGGTAGAGAACGGACAAAGAGGAAACGTCTCTACGCAATGCCAAAGTGTCAAGTATTTCACAGATTATTGGGTTCTTAACGATTCGAATGGCTTTACGTTGTATGCGATCAAATGGATCGAGCTGATACTGGGGTGCACCAGCCCAGAAGTGAGAACAGTACTCCATGTGAGAACGAACCTGGGACCTATACACGGCCAATCGGTGTTTGGGCTTGAAGTCGTGTGTTGCTCTAGCAATGACACCCAGCTTCTTCGAGGCCAACTTGGCCTTGCTTTCCAGATGATCGCCATACTGGCAGTCACTCAAAATTATAAAGAAAAAAAGCTTTTACTGATATTAAAATTATTATGAATAATAAAATATAAATAAGTCAATAACAATTTTTTTTCAGAGAAAAAGAACAATAGGTATTTTATTTTAAACTGTACCATTTACTATCTTTTCACATTAAATGTTACCTTTTCTTAAAATTCTTACAAATTCTTAAAATATTTTGGGATGATAATTAAGTTTGTAAAAAGCCGTACAGCGATGCGTACAACAAAAATAAGCCGTAACAAGCTTTTAAGAATTTCTACGTAGCTCGATTACAACATATGGCTTAATAGTATCTAGTAATATAATAAGTTTTCTTATCCAATAGTGTAAGTATGGAATAAGTGTATGTGAATAACACTTGAAATAAAATAAAATAGAAAATGAAGTGATATATATATAACACTAAGTTCTCTCCGCAGATTCAGGAAATCAACATCCCCTATTCACACATACATACATACATACTAATATATTGTGAACGCAAGAGATTCGATCGTAACAATATCTCGTTTCCATCCTAATGTCTGTTTCCGGTGCGGATCCCGGACGCACTCTGAACGCGGGGGAAATCAAATTGTTATCATGCCACCAACTCAGGACTTTAGGGCCAAAGGCGTTTCGCCGTTTATCTGATAGAAAGGAATTTTAAAAAAGGTTTTTTTGTTTCGTATTTTATATAGCGTTTGTGGTAGACCGTGGCTAAGTAGTATGGCCAGCAAAGAAGTTATGAAATCTTCAGATATTGTAAATTATGATGAGTGGCTGTAAACGCGATGGTTGTGGGTTCGATCTTCTATTATTGTGAGGCAAAGCGTGCACGTAATGTCTCGTAATTTAATTGGAAATGGAACGTACAATGTATTAACTTTAGATTCTTCTTTTCAACACTACTATATGCGCCGAGTTAATTTGATAGTTCGCCTGCAATTTTCAGTTCAGTTAAGTTTCTATTCTACAAAGTGAGAAAAGTGTACTGATAATAAAGACTGCAGATTCGTTTCTACAAAGCATTCTTTTACACTTAATGAAAATTTCATTTTCAAAATTCATATTTCAACAACATTTCATGGGCTAAATGTTATTGGAATTCAAATTTTGAAAACGGTTATTATTTCCTAGAAACTATAGAGTAGAATGCAAAGCTTCGACTAAATCGCTTTTTGATTACAACACATATACCTCTAGAGTTTTTATAACTGTAATTTGGACACAGAATATTTCAATCTCAGTTTCATTTGCTATTTGAATTCATACATAGAATATTATATTAATTCTGCTATTTTAAATGGAACTATTTTAAACGTATAAATCGCGTATATTTTGGTATTCCAAAATATAGTTTAGAAAATCCGACGTTTGGAACATTACAGTAGTCCGTGGTCATATTCGCGGGTAGACTTAGTGGTGTTTGTCTGTCAGTTGATAAAATGGTTATATGAAACTACCTCCTACCTAGCGTACTGTCCTGGATTCTTGCAGAATGAGCTGATTGTATCTAGATATAATTATTGTCGGAACCGAAAATAGTATAATTTATATAAGGTTCTTAATGTAAATTTTTATTGTTTCAGGTATTCACAACAATCTAAATAACTGTAAGGCGCGTTTAAAGAGGAAGACAGTGCATATTGGAAAAGAAGTTTAGTGTTTGGGTAAATATGTACAATAATACACATACTAATACACCTCTAACTATTCATACTCGTCCTTAATAAAACTTATTATAAATCAAAATTGTTTGTAAAATCATCGTCAAATAATCGGTCAACACATAATCTACCTTTTAAATTATTACAAATTTAAAAAGCTCAGTTTGATAATTTTGTGAGAACAATGTGTTTGCCGTAAACAAAACTTTGTTCAAAAGCGAAATCGACAACAACGAAGGGTGTTTATCGCTCCAACCGAGAATCGAATACCGTATGATGTAATTACACGGAGCGTGTGATTTTCACAGCGCGTTGACTTTGTTTGCACTTCATACGCTTTACGATTTTAACATGTCAAGTGGTGTAATTTGCGAGTATTGTTTTGAGTAACTAACTCAAGTGTGTATAATGAGAGAAAATTATTAGTTAAATAAGTAAAACTATTATTTGTATGGATTTTGGCACATGATACGCAATTTGTTTGATATACAAAGAAGAAAGAGTGACAAGTTTCTCATATCTCCATTATTCCTCCACTCACTTGTCTTAGAGTTATCGCTTGATGAACGGCGAATGATCTACAAAAAAAAAATACATAGTTTATTACAACCGCTTGTGTATGTTAAAATTTCAAATATCACTAAGTTTTATTCAAATTGGACATTTCGTTGTAGATACAGTGCTTGCAGTCTTGCTGAAATATTTTTTATTGCACTTTCACGTTTTTTCCGGAATAATGCATTGAGTAGTGGAACTTCGGCCCACGTCTTGTCTCACCAGTGCAGAGAAATGAGCCATTTTCTGGAGGAGAGATCGAACCCCAATTTCTTCCACAGTTAGACGTCCCACTGCGTCACAAATACATCTTTATAACACCTGTATGTGCCTATATCATTTGAACTTAAAACAATAGCAGTAGAATAACTATCGCTTTACATAAGCAGACGACATTCTGGATGCAAGTACAAGCACCAAAAATCTCATAGCATTTTTGTTTCATTGATCGTCCGCTTGCCCCGCGCTAAATGGGGTCACAGAAGGCGGTCAAAGTCAAAACGCTTCCGCCTCGGAACATGAATTTCTATATTATGTTTTTTACCGATATATTCGTATTATAATAATATTGTAGTATTTATGTTGTTATTCTGTCTAATTGTATACTTTCAGTAATTATTTTACTAGTGGGGACAATATTTCCGTACTCTACTTACTGTCTTACTGTACTGTTGCTTAGTCTTGTTAGTCGGCGGAGAAATTAAAATATGTTTAATGTTATCCCCCGAGTGGGAATCCAACCCGCAACCCACTGCGCCACGATGGTCTCAACATCGAATATATATGAGTAACTGTAAAAAGCAACTTCAGTAGAGACAAAGAAAAACTAGTGTCTAATTCCGTTCTCCACTTTACGCCCGAATTATTGAGAATTTTTTTCTTATATGGCCGAATATACACATATCATTCCTCTCATCATAATAGACAAGGCCTATGATTTTGTTTGACTTTTACATTGACGAATCAAATGTCATAAATATTCTAAAAGTATTCGAATGAATAAGCCGTTTGCCAAAATATGAATAATGTATGTACTAAGGTTTGATTTGAATACTTTTTGCCAAGTTTATATGTTCGAGGCTGATATCGCTTGTTAAAATCTGAAAAAGGTTATCATATTTTCATAGCATTTTTAGGAGATATGTTAGTTGGCACTGAAGGTAGCAGCTTCAATGTTCGTGTAAAGCAAGCTTTATTGTTCGATGTAATTACAGAGCCACTAACCGAGGCCACGGTAACCCCAATCTTCTGTGAACCTCGGCAACGGGAACCAGTAAGACGGCCTTGTGCCGCCCCCCGGCAACCCGGCCGCTTGCGGCGAATGGCGAGGATGGAGAAAGCCTCCCTCGACCGTGGCCTCGGTGGGGTCAATCGAGGAGGAGCACCGTGCGGAGTACATCTGCCAGTCCGGAGTCCCACATAACCACGTCCGAGTCCCCAATTGGGCTTGTCATCTGTTTGGAAAGGACTTCCTCGCCCGTACTGCCGCTTCCTTCTCGAGCACCACTGCCTCGCGATGAATGTCACCTTAGTCTACCTATGAGTCCGTGGTACTGTAAAGTGGTCGAAACGTCGGGTATTCTAAAATGTATTTTCGAATACTAATTAGTATAAACGATTAATACGGTTAAAAATAGTTTTATTTTAAAATACGTACAAAATCGCTAAAACCAAATATGTTATTCCATTATCCTTTATAGATTAAATTAAACTTATTTATTATTCATATTAAAACTAACTGGACCGTAATATAAACTAAGTATGGATAAGGATTCTCTGAAATACCAAAATACCATACAACGAGAAGTTAATGTTAGGTATGTAAACGTTGGAGGGATCGTAAATCTTTTAAGACGATTATATTGATTCATTTGGATATGAAAGCCTTTAGCAAAGGGGCATAGTGAATATAAAGCCAGTCTTTATGTGGAAATATTTTAAATAAATTATACAAGCACTGTACCGCCGCTTTGGATTGTAATTTAATTGAAATTAACTTAATATAATTATAAAATATAATAATTTATAATAAATGAATTAATATTATTATTATTACTTTGAGAAATTCAAATTTTTAGAATTCCAAAGTTAATTGGTATCTAAACGGTCTCGCATGCATCTAAGTGCAGAATATTGCACTTGTTTTGAGATATTAAGTGCTCCTTGACATCATCATCTATATTTCTACATTACAATCAATATTTTTTTTTTATTTACTAATTATTTTCTACACTGAGACTTGAACATACAATTTCTAAGATATAAAACTTGAAAAAAATAAATTCTTCTTAATCATTCATTCAACCTTTACGTACTTACTCTGAGGGATTTGGTGGCCTAAAGTTAATGAATTGTAAAAATACTATTTTCCATATATTATAATTAATTTACATATTAATGTGTACATCAGAATTTCGGTCACAGCTTTTCGTTATCCCATTGCAGAGGATATAAGCTTTTACTTATGTAAATATAAGTAAACTTTCAGTTACAACTTTATCCTGCGGGAAACCTTTCGGTTTTTAGAGGGGGTAATCTACATAAGTCGCATCACTCCAATATTATTGAAATATAGTCTTAATGTAACACGTATTATAAAAATATTGAGGATATATGATTTTATAACTAGAGTAGTTATTATCGAACTGTATTTTCTTAAGTTCCAACAAAGAATTTTTTTTTTTACGTGATGGTTGTGTATTCGCTTCCAACTCGTGAGAATGATTATATTTAAATAATTTTCATTTTAACGCTATTGTGACAAGACAAAGCGTTGCGTGAAGTTCCGCCACGTAATACGGAATGTATCGAATTTGTATCAGAGCGTAGAATATAATTATTTCCCCGAATGGGTATCGAATCGACAACCAATTGCATTTACAGTCAGACGCTGTCCCACCGCGCCACGATCGTCTTATTATTCTTATTTCATCTCTTATAGCAAAGTTAATAAGCTATGTCAACTTGATTGCCGACGCGTGTAGCGGTGAAGGGTTAAGCAGTGACCAGGGGGTACATTAGGGGGGTCACCACATTGTTTATCGGGTTAATGTAAAGGTTGTGGTGTTTAAACTGTATTTTGTGTGCTGGAAGTCGAATTTGGAACCTTATTATCTCGTAACCAACTTTAGGAGAAAGGATGGTGTTTTTTATTGTTTGTCATGCTGGTATAGTTTGTGTACATCTGATCATATACTGGGCTATGGGCTTAATTCCAATTTGTATAATAATATTTAGGCCATCGTAGCCTCAGTCCGCTGCAGCGTCTAATGTTTATATTTAAAATTATTTTCGTTTCTCTGCTCTGGAAAGATTAAGCACGACGTTGATTCCGCTACTCAACATATAATGTATCAATTTTGAATAATGGAGGAAAAAGTGCCCTACACTGCTATAGGGGAAATAGGTGAAGCTGAAAAAGTATAAATAATATTTATGATATAATACTGGAAAAAGGTTACGTAAAAACATTGGGGACCCCGGAGTGCATGTATAGAGGTTGATGGAGGAGTGAGCAAGGCGAAAGAAGTATGCAGCGACCGTAGCGTTCTGACTTGTTCGCTAAGATAAAGCGTGAAGTTGATAAAAATAATTATTTAAGAAGACTTGGCAAAATAACGTGTGTTTAAGTTTGGTTAAGAAATGACAAAAGAAACATGAAGAAGATGCTAAGTAAGCTGAGAGAGCCCGGCGTGTGATCTTATTGGTAGTGTGGTTGTTAATCTATCATAAGACACACGCGGCTCTCTCTCTTGCTTTCAAATTACACATGAAGAGAAGAGGGAGCAGATGAGAGAAGAACCAAAATTAGTAGAGAAGTAAATAAAAAAAGTAATATCGTATCAAAATTTAAAAGTAGAGAGATTTTAACCCATTACACCTAACGATATGCAACTAGATATTATAAATTAATATCGTGCCGAAGAAAATGTAAGAAATTTGACATGTTGAATGTTTTGTATATAGAAAGAGTGCAGAACGCCAATACTATTTATAATATAAAATAAGCATTATACACGAAGCGGTTGGTTCATTTTTATATTTGATTATAGTATACTGTAATAGATTTATATTTTGTCGATATGGACATATATATACAAGTTCTTTGAAAAGAAAACATCTCATTTTTCCTTCTTTATTTTAGGCGAGAAAACACACATTTACACTAAATAGCTGACATTTATTAAATATTTCAAGCGCATTTCATTTCATTGGTATACTTTTTCACCCTTTAGACCATCAATCGTCGTAGCGTCCGTATCCCGTAGGAAATGAGTGACCGCAACTCGAATACGAAATGTACGACCTTTGGTCCAAATTGCTTGCTTATCTCGGAATATTTTGTTTTCTTTCTGAATTTGTAATGCAATGTGTTTGCAACAATAATTTCGTTGTCTAACGTATTAAGACAATATGCAGCGTTAGGTTCCGCTATTCCAGTCTGTTCGATAGGTTTAAAAATATTCACTTTATACATTTGAGTCAGTCGTAGGCATATCGAGAATGGTCACTCAAAGTTAAAAATATTATTTTCATTTCTCTACTTCAAAAACTTCATTTTAAAACCAATTCGAAACTTAAATTGCGTTGAAAAGCTTATAAAAAAAAACTACTTAGAAGTTCCAATACAGAAATGCTCCAAACCTAATAACATACTGGAAGAGAACGATTTTCGATCTAAACTACAAGTTTGAAATTGAAATCGAAGCTACGAAATTCATTCTGAGGAATCTGAAATATCAGCTTCTGCAAGTGAACGCGACGGTTGTGGGTTCAATTCTCATTCGGAAAAATATATTTAAATTATTGTCATACTCCCCCGCCCCCCACTCTGGTAAGACGTTGTTAAAATGCGGCGTTGAGTTCCGCCACTAAATACTCTGTCTCGACTTTGAGCAAAACATGAAGAACGTAGTGTCCTTACACTAGGTTCTCTCTGCCTACCCTACTAGCGCAGTGGGATAGAGACTGACTGTAAACGCGATTGGTTGTGGGTTCGCTTCCCACTCTGGGGAAAGATTATATTTAAATTATTTTCATTTCTACGCTCTCATACCTAATATAAAGCGCGGCGTTGCGTTCCGCCACTCGACACGAAATATGTCGATTTCGGGCCAGACCAGGCCAGGCCAGAGTAGATTTTACCAGACTACCCTGATGTGCGGGCAAAACCGTGAAATTAAATAAACATGTAGAAAAGCTGCTGTATACAAGTAATTATGAAAAAAACATTTATTATTCTTAAATACGTCTTTCAAAGACGTTTATAAAAGGTCCTTTCGTCGTCTCATTTATGTATGCAATAGAAATGTACTTGAATATTCTTTTAAGCTTGCTCCTTGTAAAGGCATATGTAGTCATTATTTGTCTTTGTACAGTAAAAAGTAAGCTACTTTGTAAATTATAAGATTTTGACCTAACTTTTATAATTATATAGAAAAATATTTTTTTTTTTTTATATTCGACTATTTATATATTCATATATTCTTTGTGTCTCTGTCGTGACATGTCACGTTTAACATTAACATTCTGATAATTGTATACTTAAAACTAAAAAAATTATTGACAAAGTATATTCGGTGATAAGTTTCTCCGTCATTCTCTTTTCAGCCATTCTAGAGAGATTTGGACCTCTTATTTGTAATTTATCGCCCGATTTGGCCTATCTCTATCCCAGAGCAGCATTCTGAATGAGAACCTATGTCCTGAAATTTCTATGACATTGAAAATGTTCTCGTATATTTTTTTAACATTTTTTAAAGTGTTATTCCCACTAAGGAAATTGAAAAAGACATATTTAGAAAACGTATAAAAATTTGAACGCAGCGGAATTTGAACCCGCACCTCTTGAACGGTTTTCTAAATATGTCTTTTTCAATGTTCTCGTAACCAGTGAACGATAGGTTTATGCAACACACTACGGCTTGTATTAATTGGATTGTTAACTAAATTCGAGCACGTGGCGTTCTACCACAAATTTAGTATTAACAGAATATTCATTAATTAAGTATTGAATATTGTTGAATGTAGGTATATCGTTTGGTGAAAATTTTCAAGGCATCAGCGCTTGCGGCTTAGTTACTTTACAAAGCTGTGCTCTAACGAGGACATGGGATGCGTTATGAAATATACTCGAATTATATGTATGTCAATGTGTATCTATGTGTAATAATTATTTCCGCGTTAATGAGTTTGAAGTTTCTGAAAAGCTCTCTGGAAAATAAGCTTTGTATCTTTTGTGTGGAGGCTATCGTGGTGCAGTGGTGCAGTCTCATTGTAAGCGCGGTTGGTTGTAGGTTTGATCCCCATTCGGGAAATTATTATATTTAAATTATGAGGATTTCTCCGTTCTGGTCTGGGCAATCTTCATGTCTGCTATGTGCGAAACATCTGAATCGTCCGGAAATAAACCTTTGCATACAACAGAAGTTTAATGCAACCGTTTCCTATTTGGCTGAGTAAAACAAAATAGAATAAGATTGTTCTTTTTTGCTACTGTCGTAGCACAGTTTCTAGGATTTTTGAGTGTTTTTGCAATTCTGCTATAGTGAATCAAAAGTACTTTAATTATTAATATATCTAAGTAATTTTGATTCTTTGGTCTGGTCACACAAGCGGCGGTGATGAGCTCCGCTATCCACATTCAATGGCGTATGCTGCGACTGTTATATTCCCCCGTTGATTAGAATAGTCATACTAAACTTACAAAATTTATAGTTTTTAAAAATATTGTATGTTATACATACATATATTTCACGCAAATTTTCTCAGATTTAATTGAAATTGTATAAGATTTGCAATTCAAGGAGCGAATCACAATTTGCATAGTCTAGAAATGCAAGCGCCAACTAAACGTTAGAGGGGCCTTTGTGTGTTCCTTTTTGCTGGCAATCCTAGACTGTTAACTTTACTTCAATTCTTATTTAACTTCCATGTGAAACTTTTTTATTAACTTGTACACTTTTGTTAGAATGTGTTTAAAAATAATATGTTACCGAGGGATAGCTGTAAAACAAAAAGAGTTACACCAAAATGTATTTAGTCGTTTTGCGTAAAAGACGAACAACGGACAAATAGACAAAACAGTTCAACACACATATTTATAGCTT
The DNA here is from genome assembly GCA_038994665.1 of Podotricha telesiphe. Lineage (NCBI taxonomy): Eukaryota > Metazoa > Arthropoda > Insecta > Lepidoptera > Nymphalidae > Podotricha > Podotricha telesiphe. The sequence goes on from JAOYRR010000634.1 coordinate 28,590, forward strand.
CTGTTATAGTTTCGTTCGGTTATATATATATATATATATATATAGTAAGTAAAGAAATATTTTCTATATATATATATACTTTTATCCATTTATCAATCAACATACTCGTACAATACAATACTTTCATACCTTGCTCATGATAATATTGCCAGTACGAATGATAGCAACAAAAATATTGAAAAGTTTTGAAATGACAGGTCTACCTGTGACCACGGACTACTGTAAAGGGGTCGAAACGTCGGGTTATAAAAATGTCGGGTTAAAATATTTTCATTTCAAAATGTGTAATAATCGCGAAAATAATAGAACTTATTATATTGAAAAGTGTTCTTATTAGTATTTTGTAAACTAATTAGTTACACTTATTGAAGATGGTCTTTAGAAGTGTTTAATTGTTTTCCCCTACGCAATACAATATTATTGTTCTGTGAAGTGCGCTCAAATGTGAGAAATAGCTGATAAAATGGCTGAAATATACAGATCAAAATAACGTTATTAAACAAATATTAATAAACAACATTCAAGAAAATATAAAAAGTAGTGCGAGGACACTATTAGCGCAAATGCCGTCCTCGCGTGTCGTTGCCGACGTGACGTCACATTACGAATTACAGCCGTAATATTTATAGTTGATGAATTTGCATTGCCTTACCTAGATTTTGTATTTAGGACGGTAATCACCTTCCTTTGATTAGCGAGCCCTATAAATATGGTTACAGTGTCCTGGATAAGAACTAAGCTGTTTAGAAAGCTTTTTTGTATTATGCAGAGACGAGGCTTCCGTTCATTTTTAGATTTCTAGCTTCGTTGGAACATGGACTTCATTTTTTTCAGGTTAACGCTTTATACCGAACAGCTAGGTTGTCAGAAAGAACCTAGTTGCAGGAGACTCAGTACTCCAGTTCCCGCTTATATAGCGTGTTGGGTGGCGGAACTCAACGCCGTGCTTTGTCTTAGTTAACAGGGCGGGGAAGTATAAATATTTTATATATAATTTTTTCCCAACAACTTATGTCCCATTTCATTATAAAAAAAATACAATTGAAAAATCTTCGTTTTGCCTTGCACTATTTATTGTATCAAAGTATACCTATATATTATGCTTTTATACATATTTAAAAAAATATATCTTAAAACATATTTTCCACATTTCAATTTCCATCACGATTTTAATCAATAGCTGGAGGGAAAAAAAACCACCTTAGAAAGCTTTTCCGTTAATTTGGCTCCGTTACATAGAAGGCTTGCGTTTGATAAAATCGCGAGGTAAAATGTCTTTCTTGAGTTGGGCGATCTTGTCAATTAATTTCAACCACCCCTCGTTCTTGTCATCTCTCATTCAAAGGAGTGTCTCGGTCGTAACGAACGTACAAATGTCAGTATATATGTTTTTAGTTGTATAGTCACAAGGAAATGAATGGCGTGGAAGTTCAAGTGAAGCAAAATAAAGACAGAATTTATTGTTTATTTATTTATATTCGTTTAATTTACTTTTACAAGAAATTGGAATACTGAAAATTAAAGATCAAAATAACATCTCGAATAAAGTGTATTTTATACTTAGAAATATTTTCAGCCACACTCTCGTATAATATGTTGATGGAATCCGTTATATTAGAACTTAAAAATTATTTTATCGTAAATTGATTAATACTAATATATATCATCAATTTCCTGTTGAATAGAAAATATATCGGAGCATCGAAAATATAATTTTTCGTGATATCCTATAACTATTCTGTAATGTTTAGAATTCATTGGCCACCAGCGACCCGCTCGCGGCTTCGAATTTAGTGTTAAAATTTATTTGCATTGTTTTGCTGCGCAAGACTGCCGACTTGAGGAAGAAGAATGCAAATCATAATTCAATCGTAATTAAATAGTTGTTTTTTAATTTATTATAAATTGTTAAATTACAATAAATAAGTCTTAAAGACAATTGGACAAGAAATTTTGAGATTGTTCTTAGAAATAATCTTTGGGTAGCACAAATATCTGTCCACAGAAATAGGAACATCAAAAAATAATTTTAACAAGCGTATAAGAACTTTCACGTAGCCAGATGTAAAATGGATGGCTTAGTGATCAGAGGGCTTGGTAAGTTACCACGGAGCACCGGTTCGAGTCCCGCTACGTTGAAATTGTTATACGTCTTCTAAAAATGTAAATGTCTCAATGACATACAAAAAATTTATGTTCATTTAATGTCAAGAATATTTAGCAAATTATGAAATAGTTAAAATTTTGTATTATCAACAAAGTATCGAATTTAATTATATGTACGTCAAGTTCAATAGACAACATTTTTATAACTTCTAAACCTAATTTATTTCAGTCTTCATTTATTGTATTTATGTTTTGTTTAAATTGTTATATAATTTCACTGTTTACCCCTAGCGCGGCAGTCAGAGAGAGAGAGAGAGAAGAGAGACTCCAAACGCTACGGGCCCCGCATACTTCTTTCGCCTCGCCCACTGTCATCAATCTCTTCATATACCTCCTGGGGATTTTCATGCTTTTTATATGACCTTCTAGTATCATCAATACTGTATCGTGTCCTCGAGGGTCAACTGAGCTCTCCCTCTACCTCTCTTCGCCCCGCTGTTACCGCCGTACCGTTATATAACTTGTTTAAAAAAACTGAGAGTACTAACTGTAAAAACTGTAACTACCTAACTCTAACTGTAACTAGTAAAAACTGTAGAGGTTTGGCGATATTAGTTTTTTAAAATATAAATAAATTATAGCCGACTTTTGACGACTAAGTGAAAATACGAAAGTACGGCCTCATGTAAGTACGAGTATATAAATACAAGAATAGATTTGATTTGAAACATGCAATCAACGCAAATGTTTTTTATACACACGATTTCACAATCATTTAACATTTAACGTGTTTATTTAAAGCAGTAATTATTGCAGACATTGGACCGTATCCTCTTTATGTTTAAAGAAGCTTAAACTTTACATACAAACCAGCATCCATCGAGCTATCATCTTTTCTCAAGAGAGAAATATTATTAAAAAAAACAAGCAAAATCACTCGAGATTTTCAACAATTCTCAGTTCTGAAGCATCTATTCAAGGACCTGCCATCTTGATGTCCAATGAGCAAATATTATATTTTTGTATTGAACAAAAATATTTATTTATTTAATTACTTCGAAATAACAGTATATCAAACTGATGTAATGCGATAATAACTGTTTTATCTAATAGAGTACAGAATATAAATTATTATATTAATATTGATATCGTTTAAATATGTAGCTGCAGCCATGTTGCGACAGTGTCTAACTGTGTATGCAATGTTTGTAGGTTCGATCCCACTCGGGGTAATAATTATATTTGAATTAGTTTCATGCCTTCGCTGTTGGGTTCCGCCACTCAACACACAATGTCTCGGATTCTGGCATAAAGTGGAGAGTGGAGTGCCTTAACCCTAGGTTCTTTCTCCGGCAACCCGACTAAAAAAAGCACGTAATTTTGAAGCGTGTGACTATGCGTGGTTATGGGTTTCTTGTAAAAAAATATTTCTTGCGATATGTTTTAGATAAAGTGCATGCACTGTCACCTATAATAGAAAGAGAGTTAAGAATAGGGCGTCTTAAGACTAGTCTTTTTTTTCTGTAACTGATGAAAAAAAAATATGTAAAAATAAAATAAACTCCTCCAAATAGATTTCAACACAGCTAGCCGGTCGAAATTGATCTGGAATTTACAATTTCTACCATCAACTCAAAATTGAAACCTGACAGTAGGCTATAAGCACGCGATACATTCCTTACATAAGTCAAAACTAGCAACTTTGGTGTCGACATGTACTCCAAAGAATAGCCTTGTTTTCTGTGAACGAAAGGCTCCAATTTTGTAGTTCTGTAACATGCTCTTTGCAACAGTACTTGTAGTATATCCATTTGGAAATACATTTATTAATTTCTATGCACTATAGGTATTAAATAAGTGTACTTTTTTGAGTGCCTTGTTATTTTAAATTTCGTGTGGTGACAGGTTTTTGGTTTGGTCCTTTCGTACATTTGTTTTTCTTTTTTTTTGGGCAGTAGGTGGAGAACGGAGTGTTTGGACATTAGGTTCTCTCTGATCATCTGAAACTGGCAATGAAAAATACATTTGATGTGATTTTAGTCTTCTAATTTTAATTCAATGGTTTTTCAAAAGCTTTATATTTCCATATGTTTAAAAGGTTGTAGGAGATTTGAAGTTACTCTAAACTACTACGTTCAAATTATTATACCAAATACCTATAAATTTGAGAACATTTCTCAGATCAGGAGTAACAGACTGACGTATACAAGGAATAGGTAAACGACGAGGGGTTTGTATTATAATTGAACAAATGGATTCGGACAGTTCCTCGCCACAAAGACGCCGAGAACATTATAACGCCCAAAATAATGGAATTACAGTTAATTTATAACAATGGCCGTCTGTTTCTAATTCAGACTATTTACGACGGGAAGTGATTTATGATAGACTAGTTCATGCCCTTCACTTCGTTTGCATGAACTTTATGATATACTACTTATTTGTACCAGCTTTTGACGTTAAAGGTTGGGCCCAAAATTATGATAACTCGGCAAGCAAAAAGGGCCGAGTGACACTCCGTTCTCCGCTTTCCACCTGAATTTAACACATTGTGTATTGAATGCCAAAACTCAACGCCCCATTTTGTCTTATTGGATAGAAAATGAAAACATTATAAATATAACCATTCCGTCGAGTACGAATCGAACTTACACTCATAGACGTTTAATCAGACGTCATCTCATTGCGCCGTGATAGTTATTTATTGTATTTGTCATTTAATTTTTATATGTCAACCAAAAATAAACATCACACTAAAAATTAAAATTGTTAAGATGGCTTTTACTTATTTCTTATAGTTTCCAATCTTCGAAATAAATTATAGCGTCATAAATTATACAAGGCTGTGTGCTGTCCCCACACTTGTTTCTTTTGCATATCAATGACATGTTAGAGGATCCTAGGATTCATTGCTATGCAGACGATAGCATGGTGGACGCCGTATACACCGGCCGTGAACGTCGACGAGTTCCAAAAAAAACTTGTCTCTTCTGTTGAGGCATCCCTCGGGAATGTCTCCTTATGGTGTGAAAAGAACCTAGTTCAATTTAACTCCCAGAAGACACAACTTTGCGCGTTAACCACTAAGAAAACCCCATTTGCCGTGTCGCCAGTTTCCAAGATCATTCCTCTTATAACAAATGGAATGAAAAAAGACCGTAATTACAGCCCAGGATTAAAAACTATACCAACAACAAAAAAGGTCTTATTAAAATTCGTCTAGTAACTACGAAGACGTAGAAACAGACAAACTTATTACTCTACTCGTATTACTGTTATGTTTTTTAAATTATCTTTTCGTAAACATATACAATGTACAGGTACAACTTTTTTACTGTTTTATTATAGTATACATAATATTATAGTATTATATTAAGAAGTAACTCATTATATTATAAAAAGAGCAAGTTAAGCTTAGTTTGAATTGCATCCCAGGTTTAATTTGTTATTGGTTATCAAAACTATTCGATAATCAAAATATTCTGAAAGTGTTTGTCGCACAATTAGCTATAAGAATATACAAATATTTTACCCACGTATACAGCTATATATATAATGGGTAGAGCGCTTCGCTGACATCCACATTTTATATGTTTTTTTTACCTTTTTGTTTTATAGAAAATCGTTATCGTAAAATAATAATGTCTCTACATTCAGATCACAGTCAGTGTAAATCAAACGACCTGGTAACAGAAACTTTGTTTCCATATCCCAAATTTCAAACGAAATTTATCCTCGTCATCTTCGTTAAAGATTAACGACCAATCATTTGCGTCTAATTAAACTTTCTTATTAAATTAATAAATTCAGCGACTCTGCTAATATTCTGAGTATGAGTTTAAAACGTATTTTACGTTTAGTTTAACATCATAGTATGGAGGTTAGTATTATAAATATAAAGGAGGTAGCACGTTCATTATTGGTTGTTAGAATTATTACATTTGTATAAGTTATGTCTATTTTTAATATTAGAACACTTTTGAAATACTGTCATGAAAAAAAATGGTTTGAGGTTTAAATTTCACCCAAGGATTTTGTTCCATATATATATTAGTAAATAAAACTCTATTTAATAGACTATATAACAGAAAGCGCACAGATGAAGCTATTGGAGGTTAAAAGGTTTCTGTTGAGAAGACCGGTTACGTAGATTCTGGAAATTCTAGCGAATTCTAGTCAGGAGTCAAACAAACAAAGTTGCTGGCGACAAGTAATCATTTCTAATCATAATATCCATAGATATTTTTGTTAGTTATAAATAACCCGTCGTTGAGATTTTTGAACTAACGTGAAATATATGTAAATTTGCGGAAAGTGAGGTGCCAAATGACTTCCTTCGAGAAAGTTTCTTCTCTCTTTTCTTTACTGCGCTTATATATATATATATATATATATATATATATATATTTAAACTAGCATTTAGTAATGTAAAGCGCATCGGCCGCCGCATCGCTGGCCAGTGAATTAATCCGGTCCGCCGCTCTGATACAATTACGTCCGCACAATACATGTAGCTAGGAGTATCACCTGCCGGCCGGTGTGTCTAATCTACTGTGGAATAACATCGATTGCGACATTGTAACGCTTTTGAATTGACGCTCTTGTGGGGCAGTCGGTGTGTTTGACTTCACATGCGACAGCTGTGGGTTCGATGCACTGTTCAAATTTAATAATGACCATTTCCTCGGTCTGATGATAGAGTATATATTTTTTTAACTCCCACTATAAAAATATAAAAATTTGAACGCAGCGGGATTTGATCTTGCGCCTTGAAAGGTTTTTAAATTTTCAAATTTTTATACGTTTTCTAAATATGTCTGATGATAGAGTGTCTGGTTACCCAGCAATGTTTCCAAGTAGTCGAAATTTTGCGTGACTTGTGACTTTCACGTTTCATTTGTCTATGCTATACGAAAGATGCATAAAATAAAAAACAATATTTTAATGACAATGAAAAATAATTCAATATTACATTTGGTTCTGTATGTGTGGTTTTTTCTCGTAAAAATTGTGTAAAATTTACTAAAGTGCCAATGCCAAAAGACGTATGCTGAAACTAATGTATAATAATAGAAATGCGACCATTATATCTTTCCATAGCACCTTTATTCCTAGCTTCAGTGTGATGTGGACTAGTTTCATTGTGCTGTCAGAGCCTTCGCCTTTCAGCGAATGCGGTATATCAAAGATAAGATAGATCCATACAACGTACTCGATACCTGTTATTATGTACATGTTCGGTTATTGTTCGAAATATACTCGTATCGCCTATTATATCTATTACAGTATGCGAGAGACAATAGATGTGCTAAATTTTGAAGGGTTTTATTGATTTACCTATTTTAGTTCGCTATTTCGGTAGAAATGGTGTTCCCAATTTTAGTTGTCAGTTGTTGAGCTTCAGCAACTCTCAACTGTCCTACAATATAATGGTCTGGTTTAACAAACCGAGGTGTTTTTATTTTATTAGCCCTCTGGCGTGGTGTAACTAAAGCTTATTATTTGGACGGGGAAATAATTTAAACTCGCACACTTTTGTGTAGCTCGCTATCTTGTTTCTATTTTTTTTAATTATTAAAGCATAGTACTACAGATCTACTTTATTATAAGTAAATAGGTTATATATCTTTATCTCTCTCTATTTGTTTTGTCTATTCTTATTACTATGTACTTAACTTAAACAATTTAATATTTGGTAAAGTACTATAATCTCAACAATATAGTTTTACATATTATGTATTATTGATAATGTCTCATTATTGCTTAAATTTAGTAGTATTTTTTATTGATTGCATTATATATAAAAGTTTGTATATAAAAGTTTATTTTTTTAAAGCAAGGTGTTGCTTCCCGCTGCCTAATATAAAATGTTTACAAAACTGCTCGGATAATGGAAGACAGAGTTTTAACTGAAGGAAAGTAGATTCTCTCGCCTAGGATATATATATGTGCAGACAAAAAGAATAAAAACACCCTTTTGTTCCAATCGCTATTAAAAGTATCGCTAACGGGGGCCAATATGAAAGGTAATTTACACAGCTTTAATGTGGCATTACAGTGAACAAAGCGTTGGGTAGCGTGTGTTGCACTGATAAGTCTCGTGCAAACAGCTCCGGCAAATATTGACGACTCGCTCAAACAAACTGTCTGATGCCTGCACGAAGTACCGAACTATCGACTCGTATTTATGACATTCCTTTCAGATTTCAGCTTTTATTCTGGTGTGTTCAACAAGTTTGTTCCGGTGTGGACATTTCTATTAATGTCATTCGAAGGTTGTGAGCTCTCTGCAGCTTCAGCTTCAGTGTAAAGACTCCGTTCTCCACTTAAATGAGTTTTCTTGTGTAATTATATTGAAAATTCGTTTAACTTAGCTTAAAACAAAGCGTAGCGCTTTAAAAGCACACAATATTACGAAATTGGGAATGTAGAATTAAGGGAATTTTCTCTTTTTAAATCTTCTGATTTATTTTTATTCTATAGACAAATAATTATATAATATACATAAGTTTAGACAATATAAAATTATTAAATTATCAATTGTAAGCAAAATAAAATTGAAATATACATATAATAAGCTTTGGTTAATAATGTGTAAAACTTTTAAACTAAATTTCTTTTCGTGAATCTTTTCTGTTAGTTTTTCCCAATGAAAAGACTTTTCTTTTTCTATAAATTAGACGTAACTAAACCAAATTGTTTATCTAAATCTCACTCCAACTTGTTTTTCCAACTATTAATCTTATACCAAACTATATTAATTCGATAATAATAATATATTAGAATGCGAATGGAAAGTTTATTTTTGTTTTGACCAAATATCTTTTCGGCAAATTAATGTAATATTTGAAAAAGTTATATTTAGCAAACGTAGAAAAATTTGAACGCAGCAGGATTTGAACCCGCGCCTCTTGAAAACCGTTCAAGCGCTCTGACCGCTAAACCATGCGTTTTACATGTAGCTACGTTGAAATTCTTATACGCTTATTACAACTTATTTTTGTTGTTAGCATCTCTGTAGAGAGATTTTTACAAATTTCTGCTACCCAAAGATTATTCTACAAACAATCGTTTGGCAAGGCAGAATGCCATTTATTAAATATTTTTAACATTTTTGATTGCTAAACTTATTAAGTTTTTGGAACATACCGTAAAGAAAGCGATTCAAGAATTCAAGATATAAATCTTTATTACAATTTCTTTTTTATAAATCTTTATTAAAAAAAAATTTTACGTTTTCTAAATATGTCTTTTTCAATTTCCTAAGTGTGCGAATAACACTTGTAAAAAAGTAAAAAAAATATATTGTAATACTTCATTAGTATTAACGTTTTTTTTTGTTGAGATCTGTGCTTATATTTTTTCTTATTAACAGAG
>JAOYRR010000635.1:0-37511 GCA_038994665.1 Podotricha telesiphe
CGATATGCTTAATAGCACTGCTTACATATTATGGTTTTATATATTTTTCCAACGTAAACATGTTCTAATAGCTTCTACACACGTTATGATTAATATAAGGAAGAAATAATGAAATTTTTACACCTGCCATATACCATATATACCTGTATATTGAAAATTATTCACGCATGGTGTAGTTCTTTGAAGACGTCTTCCGCTTTTCTTATTGAATGCATTTACTTAATCAACGAATGCATTTAGTTAGTCTTGTCATACAATTGCTGATTTATAACAGATAGCAATAGTATTATATACACAGATAAGGGGAAGTAGGGATATCCGCTTGAAATGTACGCGTTTTATCAAGTTACCTTTATTGCTATGCGCCAGCACGGAAGGCAAAATTGGATTGGTTAACGTGCTTAACGTTTCAGCTTACGAATACGTTCTAAATCGTATCGATGTCACACTGCTGACAGAAGCAATTATCTATGGTTCAACAAATGTTAGCGGCGTTTGTCGGAGAACGTATTTGTTTGAGTGATTGTATTGCATTATTATAATTAATAATGTTATGTATATTGCAAATTATCATATTGTATTTGTGAGTAATGTGTCTGTTAGTAGTACATATGATTTTTAATTTCATATTTTGTAAATGATATTAAATATGAATAAGGAATTGCTTTTTTCTACTCATTAATACATGTTTGTATGTGGTGCAGTGCTTGAAAATTCCTTAAGTCTTTTATTTATTATGTTAAGTGGATCGCTACCATTTCGAAAAGATTTACGGAGTCCGTACTTATCATTGTTTAAACGGTACTCATCAGGGTTACTGTGAAAGAATACATTTCAATTTCATTCATTTTCGAACAGTGGTGCGAAATTTAGGAATGTTTTGGAATCGTAGCTAGTTTTATTCGAAAAGACCATAGAGTCCGCTTACAAACTTACTGTTGTAAAAACTCACCAGGTGTTCCTTTTTATACCCACAATATTATATTTGTGAAGTGAGGAAAACTACTGTTAGCTGCTTCACGTTGTTTCCTGCATAGCAGGGTAGGCAGAGAGAACATAGTGTAAAATACGTATACAGGATGCCGGTACAATAATATATTGGATGAAAACACAGTTTAAAGTATTTCTCATTTACGCGACATAATTGTAAGACCAAAGATTTTACTAAAAATTAAAAAGTATTTTTTTCGAACAAAATAACTAATAAAATAATTGTTATAAAATACGGCATTCGTTACATATGACGCCAGCGAACACTCCATCAGAGCGGTAACGTCGCACACCACCTCATTGAAGAAATCAAGTAATGGCAGTGATTGATTATTTTGGTTTCATACAAAATCACAATTATAATTTCGGTCCATTTACTAATTGCACTGTTTGCATTGCACAAACAATAAACTGAAGTAATTTCAAAACTCAACGTTATTCACGATATTTATACTTATGATTTTTTTTATGTCTAAATAAGCTTATAACTAATTTAAAAAATATATTCTTCACAATTATTTTTATTTAAAACTAAGTCGTCAATAAATTATTTTGTAATTCTAAAATGTATTATGGCGGCGAGTGTCACTCGTGTATGTCGTCCGACATTCGGCCACCCTCCGCGCCAACTTCAAGACAAACGAAAGAGTTTTGAAATAATTGCAGAATAAAAATTTGTTATTATCAAAATAATTAATTATTTAAATTAAAAAAAGAAATTGTTAAATGTAAGATGGTAAATAATTTCTAAATAATTATCGTACGTCGTCGCCACATATTATAAACTAGCTGACCCTGCGAACTTCGTACCGTCTCAGAAGTAAATAATTTGTGAAATTCAATTAAAATTAACAGAAAACCAAAAATTGTAATTCGCGAGGACATTCTCTACGAAAATTCCCCTGATTTATAATTGTGTCTCTGTGTACTAGATCTTTTAAAATTCCATACTGTAAGCTATTTTCCTTACTTAATATTAAATTTCTGAATGCACCTTGTTTGACAGCGTACCTGTCACAGCTTGTATAGGAAGATAAAATAGCTTTTAATTTTTTTCCGCGCAATTTGTTTGTTTTCTGACATTTTACCTTCCATAGACGTCTAAAACCTATTTTGAAACCAAAATTTGCCCAACTGTTCTCGAGTTTGAGTAAGATTAAAACGTTATTTAATTTTTATATATATTGATACACTGCATAGATCGAGGAAAATTAGTGACTTTTTACTCTGTTTTCCGCTTTCTTTCTATTTAAAGACAGTGACACAAATGGTGGTGTGCTCAACTGATTGACATGAAATAAACTCTCAATGTAAATAAAGGAAGCTTACCACAATACAATATCAAAATTGCATTAAGTCGGTTAAGCTGTGTTTGAAATTAATAATCATTGTTTTGTGTTCTATTATATTGATAAATGCCCCCTATAATATTTTTTTTCATATATCTTCCATGTACAGACAGCAATCAGATACATTTTTATTATATGTTTAGATTGTTTATTGGATTATTAAGCTCTATTCTTTCAATATTATAAAATTTTTAAATAAATTTAATAAAAAAAGTATTGTAAATAATTATTAAAAAACAATTTTATTAATCTAGGCATAGTCTTAATAAGACCAATAAAATATTACTATTTTTTCTAATTATCTGTGTAAATTTTTTTAAACTTAAAGTCAAACTCACAATAGTCAAAACATGCGACTAAGTTCATTTGTATTTGCGTTATTGTTGTTAGATTTTTTGGACATTGGGTTTTGGGAATATTAATTGTTAGCACTATTTGATATGATTTGGATATTGCATATTATTTTACCTTTCAAGTAATTACCTTAGTTCGTGATGTGATGAGTTGTGCTTGTGATAATTGAGTAAATGAACTATTGCCGTGCTGTTATGAAGGGCAACAATTCTAAGTCTGAAAAAATATAATAAAAAATAAAAATCATAATTATAAAAGTATTAATAGTTACAAAGTGCGCCGTTGACGATGCAAACATAGAACACAAATGTACATCCCCAATGCAATCGGTGATTAAAACTTTATTGTATCATTCGTAATTTTTCAATTAATTTATCAAGAAAACAAGATAACATAAATTTGTCTTAAAATAGTATTTTATTACATAACTTAATTACTCGAGTTAGACGTTGCTTAGATTTATTACAAAAAAATTTAGTAAATGCGTAAAAGAGAAAGACGTAACTGAGATATATTTTTGTGAATGAAAAATGGCAGACCGGCAACTAACATGCGTGTAACACACAGTATAGGTAAAAATCGTGAAGTGGAAATCATAGTCCTACCCCGAAACTAATAATGATGAGACTTTTGGTATACGAAATTGAATTGAGCCTTGAAATATTTTAATCCATATGTATTTATATAATTCGATAAAATTATAAATTTAAGCAGTTTGTGATTTAAGCGAGAACGCAGGCCGGCGAAATAGTTATTGTAGTCGTGTACGCCGGGGAAGCCGCGAGCTGCTATGTAGCGCTAGTTACTGTATAAAGGTTAGTTTACGATACCCGATGACTCAACACGAAGTCATAACTTTATGAATACGTTCCCATTAACAACTAATAAACAAATTAGTTTAGAAAATAACACGTCTAAAATATTGCATTGTCATTGGAACCGGATATGTATCCAAACTTCCTAAGCAAATTGCGGTGCAAGACTTAGACCTTAAATTAGTTTATAGATGCATATATAGATATAGGAGTATTATATATTTTTAAAGTGTTATTTACACACATAAAAAGTATAAATATAAATATAAAATTGAAAAATATTTATAGAAAAGCGGGATTCAAGCTAGCGCCTCTTAGAAACCGTCCAAGAGCTCTGACCGCTTAACCATTCAAAAATAAGTGCAATAAGTCTAAAAAAACACCAATGTCACCTATTCGATATCGATGGCGCGAAATGCTCTCATTTTATTCATCAATGATATTTATAATTCTTTGATTTGAAATAATTGTAGTTACATCCTTTTCATATTATTTTTACTTATAAATACATTACTAGTTATCTTGGAAAGAAATTTGCGATGAATCGACCTAATTTGAGGGTGTTGCTTTTTTACTTTTCCTACGGGATCTACATTAAATTTGATGAACAAAATTATCCGGTATGTTGCTCCGGACTCTAAGCTATATAGGCACATGTAAAAAGTCATTTATTTTCTGTTCAGTACTTATCAGTCCATATAGTAATTTGACGGTTTCAGTTTTTTTTTACGAAAACTACATCGAAAATCATGGTACATAAAAACTATGTACCTCAGGTCTATAAGCTACTACCATGTTATTATTCATTAATTTCTATCCAGTCTTTTTTGCGTGATTGACGAACAAAGTAAACATCAGAAAGACAGACAGACAGTCAAAGCTTGTACGGAGTGGTTTTCTTTTGCTATTGTTACTGATTTATTAACGGATCGACACATTTTTGTGTATTTTTTCTTATACAGAACTGAACTTTGTACTCCTTTATTACATATACATATATATATATATATAAATATATTTACGCTTCTGCGCCGCATGTCGCTTGATATTTGCATACGTGTTACCGTTGCGCGCGGCGTTTGATAGAATTACCGGTCGAATAAATTGATGTTTGAAGATTGCACATTTTGGAGAGCCGTCTAGTAGAACTATAATTTTAATTACGTACTAAATTATAAATAGATGAATGCCATATTATAACATGAAAGTTTAAGGTCACATCAGCATTTTTAAAGGGGGCGAAAAAAATTATTAATTGAAAAAGATCATATCGTCTTTAAAAAAAACAACTATGACAAAAATGTTCAGGATTCATAATCGCAATTTGCATCGTACTATAGACTTATTTAATTTGTTTACCGATACATATAGTACTTTACTTCTTGGGTTAGCTAGCTTTAAGCTATTCAAATATAACTAAAATATAAAAAAAATATTCCTTCACTACATTTCTATTTATTTATATTAACACGGAAACAGTTGTACATGTTATCAGTATTTCAAATTTATCTTATCGAATAAGTACAGTAAGTGCCGTAAGACCGATGTACGTAGTGTGGCATAACGCACAAGGCACATATTCAAAAAATATTAGAACTAATTACAAGAAATGTCTAAACTAATGTATTGATATTTTTTTAAAGTGTTATTCCCACACTAAGGAAATTGAAAAAGACATATTTAGAAAATGTATAAAAATTTGAACGCAGCGGGATTTGAACCCGCTCCTCTTGAACGGTTTTCAAGCTTTATTTCAAAGAAAATGTCCCGGTATTTGGCAAAAAAATCCTGATATAATCCTGATAAAATTGATTATTGTAAAATAATCAATTTCAGTGTAATTGCCAAGAAAGTTACAGAAGCGCCGACAGAAAATTTAAAAACGAGATGCAGTTATAAATTATAATCGAGTTTGCCTAGGATGTTAGAAACGTCTTACAGCTGAATGGGTCCCCCTTGCCGACGTATTTGCTATAAATTTGTTTAAACAGCGCATCTAAATTTAAGCTAATGTTATAAATAAAATTTCAAAACAATAATTTAAAATACAGAACTGTTGACTATACATCTACAATTGAATGAAAGCCTGGGTAACGGGGTAAAATATCCTTTGTTCGTTCACATTGTTAGGTGCTACATCCACCTGCCTCGTTTTATATGTGTAACTCCTTTGCGTACTCAACCTCTCCGATAAGCATTTGTGAGATATTTTGCTAACGGTGTTATTATTTTTAAGTTGCAGTTTAAATAAATTTATAACCTTTGTATCGCAATTCTTTTTATTTTCTTTTTATTTAACGGCTATATAAATGTACCTTATTGTTAATGGCTAAGACTACTTTCAACATTTCGCTCTTAGGTTTTGTAATTTGCCAATATTTGTTGTAACTTGAGTTTTAATTAACGAAGTACCTCATAAATTACCTTTTATATTTAGACTCTATGTTGCGTTCATTTTCTACTCTCTACATTTTAATTATAAAAAAACACTGCCGTACTAAAGAAAAAGGGCACATATAACATTATGACATAAAGCGATAATAAACTGCGTTTTTCGAAAATGCGCGAATGTAAATACTTGCATTTTTATAGTACATATTAGACCATAGCTAAATATTTTTTTCCTTTTTAATGTATATAATAAATAATAAGTAATTTTCTTTTCAACTTAACATAAAAAATAAAGTAAATTAAAAAATTTTACACTTAAAAGGCGCAACCAAAATGCATTTTGAGCAAAACACAAGAAGAAAGACAGGCATAACTGACGTAATTATAATAAGTATTTATAATATGTTTGTTTAGTAGTAAAGTCATAATTGCCGATGTGCCTTTTTATATAAAAAAAAAATCAATTTAATATATAAAAAATATTATAAACTTGAAAAATTCATATCTGACATAAAAGTCATATTCGCACCTTTTCCTGTACTAAAAACTCGAAGTCCTCTTAAACTATCTTTCAGTTTATGCTATCTCTGTTTAATTTGTTAATAAAAATACACAATTAACTAATTAAAGATAGACCTTTTTTCCTGATGCCGAATATTTATTTACTTTAACAAAACCGTAAAAAAGTTGTGCCTGTACATTGAATATAATCGCGAAAAACAACTTAGGGGGATGTAAAAACATTAATATAATATGAATGTATTGTTTTTAAAAATTTTGTGTCTGTTTGTTTATTTGTACGCGCACAGGTTTCTAGTTTGACCGATTGAATGAAACTCATTTTTTTTCTTATATAGAATTTAGACCTGAGCCGGACTTAGGCAATAATTAATTACGAAGAGCACCTGATGTAGAACCATAATGGGCCAGCTAAAGTATTTGAAAAAAGCAAATCCCCCCGTAGCAAAAACTGTTCAACGTGATAGACATTTTCCATTGTCATATAACAATTAGAGATCTGACAAAGAACCACGATAGACCAGCTAAACTATAAGAAATAAGTCAATGCCGCATTAGTAGAATTGTCCATTGTCGCGGGCAGTTCTCGTTAATAAATAAATATCATTTAATTCCGTCGCGCCGCAGTGGGGTAGCGTATGACTATTAACGTGATAGTTGTGGCTTCGTTTCCCACTTGATGGAATGGTTATATTTATATTATTTTTTATGTTTACTCTCCGGTAAGAAACATTGGGCCATGAATTTCGGCATTCAATTCGTCATTCATACGTCTTCGTCATTCCGAAATATCAACAGAATTTTGTTCTATAGCTTTTAACATTAGCTAGAAATTAGAGTATAATAAACGATAAAAGAGTGGAACACTTGATGTATAATCTATAAGAAATAAGTAAAGGCTGCCTTAACACAATTTGTTCTACATGATGCATACACTCTTGGTGTCAACATATAAAAATTAAATATACGGTGCAACTGAAGTAGAACCATAATGGTCTAGCTAAACTATAAGATTAAGTAAATGCTTTATTAGTAAAATTTGTGCAGTATTATAAGTTGGGTAAATAGTTTTCTTTGACAAATAAAATATATTGCACCTTGCGGCATGACTATGTAATATTGCGTTGCCTTTTTTAGAGTCACTTATAAATAATTGAAGCCCGGTCTGGTCTTGTACTTACGACTAATTTGTTACTATAAACTAACTTTGATTGCAATTAATTTTCAGTTTGGTAGTAATATACAGAAATTGAAAGCATAGTAGTATTCCACTATTTAAACATATTATATTTTATCAATTGACGCAATATTACTTTCATAATTCAACAAAATAAAAATTTGAGCAATGTTTGTGGATTTAAGTGAGAACGTGGGTGGGCAAAAATACGAAATAGCTATTAATCGTGTAGTGTTCGCATGCGAAGCCGCAAGCGGGTTGCTCGTATATATATATAACTCAATTTCCTGAAATATGGTAGTTGGCCTTTTTTAAATTAAAACGTCAAAACACGTTAACTCAAATTCTTTTTAATACTTATAGCTGTTGAAATTATTGTATTTTTATCAAGAAAAATCTGGCCTATGCGTGAGGAGCATTTGTCGATACATTTGACCTTCAATCACAAGTAATCGCCGCCAACACAATTGCCAGTACGTGTATCGACTTGCAATAAAAACTATTGAACCATTTCACGTGTACTGTTAACACATTTTGCTTTAAAACAAACACATCAGTATAATTGTTTTGTTTAAGAATTTATTTAACGATTCATGTAGACTTACTAAATTTAGGGCATATTTGACCAATACTGTCTCTTAAGACAAAACGAGTAAATGTATTAAATTTTATAGCATAGGCACACTGTCGCCATCAGAGTCGCTATCACGATTAATTTTATTGAAGTAGATATATGTTGTAAACACTTATTTTATGCACCTAGCATTAATGACAATTCCTCTTTAGATATTAATTTTGTTGTATCAGAGTCGTCATGAGATGCAAAGTTTTTTATTCAATAGATATGCTAAGCAATTTTACCTTGGCTGGGTGCTTAATGTATTTCCTTTTACAAATGAGAAATATTTGAATAAAATAATAGATTTCTCTTTCAATATTATTCTGTACTCTTTGTTTTACTCAACAATATTTTATATTTATACTAGCCATCTAAGCATTTAAAGCGGTAGCGCCGAATGTAACATTTATAAATAAACGGCTTATGTATATAAATCCTAATCGTAAAAATATTCTATTCCTATAAAGCTATCAATATATCCAAATATATAATTTCTCACATGCCAGTGATCTAATTACATAAATTCATATTCCCCATTTATTTGTTTATTAAACACAACATGCTTACCGGTGCTGCTTAGCTTTACTGTTTTAACCATTTCTAGAGTCAACAAACTCAAATAATTATTAGTATAAAATTGTCAATACGTTCGTCTTTCTTCCTTCTACCAGTAACGTTTGCGATGACAAATATTTACGCCATCCAGTTTTATTTCATAATGAAAGCTAGTAGGCTTGCTTGCGTGACTTAGAAGTGCTACCTTGAAGTGGTAGAATTTCACCCTAAGTGTCACCTTTTTACCGTATAGCTGGGTAGGTAGCAAGAACCTAGTGTCAAGACACTCCTGTATCCACTTGATTGTTGATTGGCGGAACTCAACGCCGCACTTTGTCTTAGTAACCGGAGCGGGGAAATGAAAATATTTTAAATACAGTCATTCCTCCAAGTGGAAATCTTACCCGCTAACAATCGCGTTTACAGTCATTCTACAGTCCCACTGCGCCACGATGGCCTCTAAATATACTTCTATTAATTAAATAATATTGGAGATAGCTACATGAGGTCTATATACTAAATAAATAGAAATTAATATTATTCTACGTAGAAACGTGTTTGTATAAAAATATTGATATAATTCGTGTATAAATGGATGAGAATGAGAATAAGCAATATTGAAATATAAGTATTCTACTATGCCTATGGTGGCTACGTGTCACTGAAATATATCTAAATATTTCAGTAACATACAAATCTATACAAAGTCTATACAAAGGATAGATTATTATGTTACAAACCATAAATACTTATTTTCGCTAATATTCATTACATAGTTAAGTTACGTATTCTTTTAATTTAATAAAAATATTCTCACTGTCATGTTAGGGCTTATTATGACTATGCTATAATGGAACGCCTGATAGTCGGACGTGGATTTATCGAATTTCCTCTTTACCACCTTGAAGCGTATTTTAGTTAAAATACTGACAGCATCATTGCAAGAGGGAAAAATAATAACTTTTGGAGGGCTATATTTTTCCTCAAACTAGTTTTACAATGAGAAAGACATATTTAAAAAACGTATAAAAATTTGAACGCAACGGGCTTAGCGGTCAGAGCGCTTGAACGGTTTTCAATAGGCGCGGGTTCAAATCCCGCTGTTTTCTAAATATGTCTTTTTCAATTTCCTTAGTGTGAGAATAACACTATAAAAAATGTTAACAAAATATATAGTTTTACAATGAGTTCGTAAGTTTTTACATGCTACGCACCTGCATTGCAATATATTTTGAAAGCACTTTTTTCTTTCATAAAGAGTTTCATAGAGCATTTATTATAGTTTTATTCCTTACTTCCATTTATATTTTATTGCTACTACTCGATCTTAATATTGTAACGGATGTACTTTGAAATATTTTATACAAGACAATATTGGAACTGCCAACACCTAAACAAGTTTCAATTCAATTTTCTATACAAGATATACTTGACAACAATGTATAGCCAAAACTACTGGACGTAGGAGGTTGAAATTGGACTAGTACGTTGCTTGAAAAGGAATTGTCACAATTCTTGCGAGAACAGGAAAAAATGGGATTTTATGCTTTATAGTCCACTCAAACGAAATTGCGGACTACTTTTCGTCAGTGATAAAAATTTATTGAATTAAATTGAAGTTACGTTTCGATAGGTTAAGTGACTGTTAAGTGACTGTTAAGTGACTGTTAAGTACAATAAAAATATGGTTATGGCAAAATAAGTCTTCTCTGATCACATAAAAAAAGATTTTTTTTTTAATACATAAATACTGATAAAATCAATATTAGGTACTTATGTGCATTGATGAGTGAATATTGAGCAAGAAAAAACTTTATCCATAAAATTACATTTTATAAAGATTAAAGCATTTTTCATATTTAGTTTAACTACTTTAATACTATATTTAATATTTAGTTTACTTTACTTCACAAGTATCTTTGTAGGGTTTGTATTCAATAAGCTTCATTTTGTTGCTCTAATCCAATTACGGTATTGACTTGTTGTGGGTCTCTATTCTATCTTTACAAACAATATTTAGTTATTGTTATTTACCTTTCCTTGGAAAAGAACATGTCATTATTGGAAAGCACTATCAGTTTTCTCTACGGAAAATAGTTTCTTGATTTCGATTATATTGATTGTTTAGAACTCATAATGGTTTTGGAGTATAATTAGTTTTATACTAGTGTTTATCTTTATTACTATTTTTAAATATAGAACGCTCTTTCTTTTTGTAATTATCGTAATTAATAATATCTATTTATTGCATTGTTATCAATTGACCTATCACAATATATTAAACCTTAAATTTTTATGGCCACTAGTTCGACTAATATATTAATCAACGTCGTAACGGCGTCCGTGACATTTTTACGCCATAAGCTTCGACAGCTGTTACAGTGTTTTGAATGTTTCCTTTAATATTATGATTATAAGTAGAAAGGTTATGAACGTAAAATTATAAATAAAATAAAATTTAGTAAAAATGGCAATGACAAATAGTTATGTGAATATAAAGAAAAAATTTAAGACTACTAATTTTATACTTTTAAGTTTTACGCTTTTTCCCCGAATAGCAGCGTAAGCAGAGAACACCTAGTTTCAGACACTCCAATCTCTATTTCCTCCAAAATTTGAGGCAATTTGTCACCGGACAGTACAGTCAGACGCCGTCAAACTGCGCCACGATGGCCTATTATCTTATGAAATATAGTTTTATATTTTGTCCCCCATCTTGGCTTAGCAGTTTAATTGTAAATTACACACATTACATTCGTTGTAGATTAGTACGATTTTGTTATAAAATCGATACATATACTAAGGTTATTAGTAAGAAAACAAAACACTAAGATATTGAAGTGTATATTTACGCTCTTAGTTCTATAGGGAGTGTCTAGTATACGTGATAGGCGCTTTTGTTTATTCATCTAATTCTGCTATGAATCGATGAATTATGAAATCATGAACGATGAAACAAAGGTACACTTTTTTAAATAAAGATAATTTCCCTTATTTAAGATTATGTTACTATCTTAAGCTATATTTAATAAATGTCACAATAAATGTTTTTATGTTATACTTTCTATTGTTGCAGCAAGCAAAATGGGTTGCTTTGTCAGTAAAGATAAACTCACTAAGGAGGACATGGACTTCCTCAAAACGCATACGTCCTATGACGAGACTACCATCAAGGAGTGGTACAAAGGCTTCAAGGTAAAATAAGCTAAGGATAGCAAAGCGAACCGGTATGATGTGTTAAATTGACGCAAATCGTCTATTTATTAATAATATACTTAACGTTTGCAGCAAGATTGTCCTAACGGACGGCTGACCCCGGCTAAATTCGTCGACATGTACAAGATGTTCTTCCCATCTGGTAATGCCGTGGAATTCTGTGATCACGTGTTTCGGACATTTGATATGGACAAGAATGGATACATAGACTTTAAGGTAACAACTATGCGCTTGTTGGAAACCACGACGATGCCATCAATGCGAATGCATACAGTGTAAACTGTCATATTCTTGTGTTTGTAAGTTAACATAAGCAAGCAGTTGCGAATTGTTTTAATAAACATTTGTGTGTGCAATTTGGCGAGATGAGCTCAATTTTAATTATTATTGTTATTCATACAGCTGTCTTATTGTGTAACGTTTATGAAACAAGGTATCGTTCTTGTTTATTTTACGTTGGGGTGACTGCAACATGTCGAAATTTGTATATTTTGTTTTAGGAATTCCTTCAAGCGATCCATGTGACCTCTAGTGGTACACCTGAAGAAAAGCTAAAGTGGGCTTTTCGTATGTATGACGTTGACGGAAATGGGGTCATAGATATTCAGGAGATGACTAAAATAGTCCAAGTGAGTTCCGACCAACAAATCTTTTATAAATTATGTCAATATATCTGCAACAGTTTTAGATATTGACCTGAATCTGAATGTTTTATTATAGGCAATCTATGATATGCTCGGCGCTTGCTCGAGTAATAGGCCAGCTGATTCAGCCGAGGAGCGCGCTAAAAACATCTTTGCGAAGATGGATGAGAACAACGATGGTCAGCTTACACAAGAAGAATTCCTAAAGGGCTGCCTTCAGGACGAGGAGCTATCCAAGATGCTGGCACCTTAAGATGGCTTTTTTTTTCTCTAAATCCATTAACATCAGCGTTCTTACAGTTTTACACCTAAAGATAACCCGACTGTAATAAATAATTATTTTTATATATTTATTACAAATTTAGGCACAAATTATTTCTAAATATAGGTATAATTTATATGTTCAACATTTCTAATTTCTATATCTGTTCTACTTGTGCACTGCCAATTGCAGAAAGTGCGACCAGGCATGAAGAGCCAGCATATGCTGTAATAATGTCACTAACTAAATTCAACTACAATGTCTGCTGTATACGTAATCTCCGATATTTGCTTTCAATCAACCCAAATCTATTCTAAAATCAGTATTATAGATACAGGTTTATCGAGAGCCAATAATATTATTTGCTTCAATTTATCTATTCTATATACAATGAACTAAATATTTCGCATGTGTTGTAATGTTATATATGTCTTTCTTTAATATGAAATGAATTTACTTTTACTTTCTCGTCTTGTCGGGTTAATGTGTCCGTAACGTATAGGTGTTAGTTTAGCTCGAAGACCAAAAACGCTCATTGACTAACAAAGCAGCTCCCATAGCACTGTGGCCACTACTACTAAACATTCAGATCGTTAAATTTATTTTAGGTACAGGTCTTATGAACACGCTCACGTCGCGCTGTGGCAATCGCAGACAGACTACATAGCGAAATTCATGTCATGGCTGTCAAGTTATATGACTAAAACGCATTGTGATAATGGAGAAAAGCCGTGACACGCATGGAACTACATTATATAACATCGCAAGATGATTGTATTATATAGTTCCTACTAGTTTCCAAATATTTTGGCGGTTATCTTAAGGATTGTTTTATATCGTCTTTACAAATGTCTCAATGCTTTGTTTTATTAAGCAACATTTCATCAGTGCTTGTTGTCACAAATATAAAATTAAAACTAAACTATTGTTAGTGCTGATATAATGCTCACTTTTAGAAACAGAACAAATGTATACAAACTTTGTTGAAATTTTCATGTATCAAGTCAAAGACAAGTTACTAACTAGTCTATGGCACCTTCATTGCATTAGACGTATAATCAAGTAACCACAGCACGTATACTCTATTTGGTATTTCTGTGGTTGCCACGAAGCGTCCTTGGCGTTCTCATAAGAGTACAACTTCGATTTTGCGATTGCGATTTTTACAGTGGCCAAAGTGAGGGAGCACGTTAAATTGATCGAATTCGGTTTTCAGTCTTAGCGTAACACATACATTATAACCGTACCTACACTTCCTAGGCCAATGTTCTCGAGCATCTACTTCAATATTCAATATTAAATATGTCAATGGGTATCTAATGTACTGCACAAATATAAAGAAAGTCAATCTTATTAAATTATTAAGTCAACAATTAGAATAGTGGCGAGCGAACAGAATAAGTCAGATTGATAGATTTATAATCGCAATATCCATGTACGCGCGTACAATCGTGTATACATTGACGCACGGCAATCTGATCACTTCTGTAGAACTCCAGTCATATTATATGTAAGTTTTATTATATTCATTATATTTGAATAAGTATTTATCGATCTAATATCGGATATCGGTGTTGTAAATCGTTCATATTCTATTTAGACAGGGAATTTCACCTTCTTCAATCAGTTCTAAACTGACTCTAGTATTAGCAGGTCACTTTATTATTTAGCCTCATTAAATCCCTATTACTTAACTGACTTGAGCTTAAAATAAATTTTCTACGTAGTAATTATGTCGCCTTTTGATAATTATTTTTCATATTTTACATTCCCCTAACACTGTGCCTTCTAGTTCTTGGTAAAAAACGATTTTTACTCACATTTTATTCCATTATTCGCTTCCTCCCAAGATTTTATTACTTAAGACAATTTTATTATATCTTCCAACTACGAATTTTGCCAAATCATGCACAAATCTCCTTCCAAAAGAGTAGTTAAGGAATCAACCAATTGTCCTAGTCCCTTATCGTTTAGATTGTATATTTACTAGATGTTAGTATAATTAAAATCTGCTGTAACTAATACCTTATTATTTTTAGTTGGCCTCAAATCGACGGGTCGCGGACCGTTTATGAATGAGTTAATGACTTTGTTTTTATTAGTTTTCAGTGCACCTGTGAATTTAGAAGAACATTATTGTTAAAAGTATACAAATGCATTACATTATATTTTTTTTATAAATATTGACACCATTAAATTTCATCATGAAAAAATTATAAACAGGTTACGGTGCTAGTAAACTCTACCTGATTCATAATTTTTTAACAAGTTTAAAGTTTATAAAAAATATTATATATTAATAACATTGTTGACATTTAATTTATCCAAACAACGAGGAATGCACTGAAGACTTAATGAAATACAATATTATTTAAGTTAATTTTACATTCCATAATTTATTACTTACGTAAGTTTAATATTATTAAATAAATATTTAAATGAGTATATTGCCTAATTCTGGAACTTGATTTTTAACTAAGTTTTGTTTCATATATTCAATTATTTTCACAAATTTATATGAACATTGATATTACAGCCGTATTATTTAGAATGGTGACAAACTTGAGATGATACATGGGAACTGTATATATATATAGTTCCCATATATATATATATATATTGACATCTTATATTACAAACATTACTTTAATAAATATTGTATCTCGCGACCCAGGCCTACGTGTCAGTTGTTACATATTTGTAGTAATTTCAAACTTCATCCATTTAATATAGTATTATTAAGTCACTTTAAAAAAAGCTAATGCACATTTCGAACTCGATTTCTATGATACAAGCAATACTTAAAATAATTATACTTGTGGCTCAATTGAAATGTTTATTCCTAATATGCTTGTAAAGTTTACTAAGCTTTTTATGCATGTATTCATATCACAATTATGTCACTTTAACATATAGGCGGTACTATTTTAGATTATCAATTAGAACAAAATAGTGATAAAACACAGTCGTGACACACGGCTACTATTTTGACTTTCAATATCCTATGAAATTCTAGTACTGTTAACATCAAGTGTACCTTTTTTTTTCAATTATTATAGGTATTATTCGTAAATACAGTCAATATTTAGATTACATAAAAATATACCTACTGTCAATTTAATAATCTGTGGTCTTCAATTAGTTCTTCCGTATAAGAAACTATTCAACGCATTAAATTACACAATTGTTCTTTTACATAATACTTAGGATTATTTATTGTAATAATTAAGAACCATGTTGTTTTTGTCATAGAATTTAAGTTATGTAAGTGTTATTTTTATTGTACGATAAAGCCAAAATAACATATCTAAAATCCATCAAGTAACAGTTTTGTTTATTATTTTCAAAAGTTTTATTATGTACTTCCAATTTAAATAGAAAATATTGTGATATCTCTCTTATGTATTTTTTAGTAATTTAAATTTTTACAAGGCTTTAAGCGCAATTTATAATCTGATTATTCTCGTAGTTTGTGTTATAGCATATATGTCTACATTTGTCATTATATGTACTTTAGTAGTTGCATTCAATACTATTTAATCTTAGTATTTTCTTACACTACAAACGTAATCAGTCAAAAAAATATATATAAAATGTTAGCAGCACATGTCATTATTACTTTGTTCCAAAAGCATTACATCAAAACAGTATTTAATGCAGCATCAATTATGGCGTTCATGAAATAAATTCACGTCACCTAATAAAATGATTTTCAGAATACATTTAAAAAAGGGAAATATTAAATTCTGTAATATTTTAATCCTTACGTTCTTACATCTGCCGCTGTATTTACGGTCCGGTATTTGATTTATGCCAAATTTAATATCACATTTCCTTCTATTACAGCCCTTGTTTAAGTCATTTTATTAGGTAACTCTGAATAAAAACAGCTAACCGAAAGGTTACTGAATAATATTACTTTTACATGTTGAATTGACTTAATATAAGCAAAATGACGTTAAGGAGTAAAGAAATATCTTGACATAATATGTAGGCGCTCTGTATTATTATTTTCATGAATTTCCCAAGTCTGAATAAGGTTTTTAAATATTTACTGTGCATGCAAATTGCACGTGTTTACAAACGTATCAATTTTTGCGGTATATCTTAGAAACAACCGTGTCGTATCAGCGTCATTAGTGTAACACATAGGCACTTATAGATGGAACTCAGCCACTGTCCCTATGAAGTCTCTTGTATTTCTAAGAGTACATGTTTTTAATGATTCACGTTTTGCCTATTCATGTATAATATACAAATTATAAAAAGAAAAATCTTAATTTGTCTCGTTATTTTCAAAATTCACCTATTTAATTAATGTAAGATTTTATTTCGGAATGACCGTACCTAATGATAAATTCTAAATTAGGAATGAAGAAATAGCTAAAGTTCAGTATTGATTTTCTTATTGAATATGATTATTTTTATGTTAAAATTAAATATAGTTTTAGTACCCGTTTTTTGCATCAAGAACTTTGTAAGTATAATCCAAAATACATATTATATCATTGTGGCAGGTAAATCTAACATATTTTAGACACTCCTTCCCATTCTTTAATAAAACTTTCCTTTAATTATTTTTAGGCGCTAAATTGATTAACTAAGAAGTAAATAAGGCTGTGCAACTTATTGAGACGTCCTACAAAGCGATTAAAAATAAAGATGGGTAAACAAAATAGCAAACTAAAACCAGAGGTCTTAGAGGACTTGAAGCAAAACACGGAGTTTTCAGGTATTAATTAAATTAATGTAATAATATTTTGCTATATCTTTCGAAACCTCATGTTATAAAGTGTTATTAAAACAAATGGCTTTTATTTACTTTTTATGAATAACAAACGTAATTTATGCATTACAGATGCGGAAATTCAGGAGTGGTACAAGGGTTTCCTTAAAGATTGTCCTAGTGGCCATTTGTCAGTGGAAGAGTTCAAAAAGATATATGGAAACTTCTTTCCATATGGCGATGCTAGTAAGGTATGCTTAAACATTATTATGGATAAATATACAAATTTGAGTTAGTAAATATTAGAAAAGTACCAAACTCATTGCCTAGTTGAAAATATTTAAAAACCAATAAAAGTTATTTACTTATGTTAATTTAAAATAAGTATTATTTATTAAAATCATTTTATAACGTAATTTGCAATTGTTATACAGTTTGCAGAGCACGTGTTCCGTACCTTTGATGCAAACGGTGATGGAACAATAGATTTTCGAGAGTTTCTTTGCGCCTTGAGTGTCACGTCCCGCGGGAAACTCGAGCAAAAACTAAAATGGGCGTTTTCAATGTATGATCTAGATGGCAATGGTTATATCTCCAGGCAAGAGATGTTAGAAATAGTTACTGTAAGTCTAAATTAACTATTTAAATCTACTTGATCCAGCTTTCTTAGTCATTTAACCATTACAGACTACACAAAAACCATGTTCCGCATATTTCAGGCCATCTACAAAATGGTGGGTTCAGTGATGAAGATGCCCGAAGACGAGTCGACGCCCGAAAAACGGACCGATAAAATTTTCCGCCAAATGGACAGGAACAAGGACGGCAAGTTGTCCCTCGAAGAGTTCATAGAGGGAGCTAAAAGCGACCCTTCCATCGTCCGACTTCTGCAATGTGACCCTCAGTCTCAGTGATATCTCAGATACTAATTGAAACCAACCTTTTAAGAATCCCCTAATTCTATATAGACATTTAGTATACTTTCACTCTTATATCATGCTTGTAAGAGCTAGTGCGCGCAGTTAAGCGTAATGCACGAGGAATCTCTAACGATGGTCTTGTTGCTTAGCTGTCCTTATCCTTTGTAACTTCCTTTTTGTTTTTTATATCCCTTACTGTTCATATCTAATCAAGTGCTGTTCGTGATTTGGACTTGGCGCAAAAGCAAACATTAATTTGTTTACAATTGTATTTTTGTGTAGTTCACAAGAGCCCCCTCGTCTAAATTGTGTGGGTTACTCTTATTCCTACAAAGAACTAGAGTCGGGTGAGAGATAAGACGAATTAATGCTTCAGCCGGAGCTTGTGGCTTTTGCGTTATGTCTGAATCGCATATAAAATCAATATATCGTTGTAATATTAGAAATAGTAAGCATTCTTATGCAACCAGATACCAGAGTAAACATGAACAATAATAAGAGATCGAAGATATTTAAAAGTATAATATTTTGTTGATATATTACAAGAAAACTAACATGGGGCTGTGCAGGCAAACAATATAATAACTAGATATAAGTAAATTCGTTGTATAGACATAAATTTAAATCAGGTAACAAAATTCATATTGAACTACACTGCACTCTAATATTCTTAACACCATCTTTCCACTATACTCTTTCTAATATCTATTTTAATATCTTCGTTCTATTATACTAGTTCCTCACAGCTCCTACACTTGTTATTATTATTTACTTTTTTTTTCAGTTTCCTTTTCAGGAACATACCCATTGCCACTTTAGAGTTTGTTTGTTTATTTTTTATTGTTCTTTAAGTAAAATACTACCCTTCAATATCCTTAGTTAGAATAAAATTTAGAAATATTTTATATCTGAGAAGATCTGCTTCAGTCTGTAAAGGTTCTATAATAATTTTAAGTATATTGTGTATGACGAAAGACGTATTCTAAATTTTAAGGTAATATTTTAAAATATATTATAGTAAATTTTGTAGCTAGGTTTGTCATATAGATGCAGAGTAATAGTTTGTTATATCGGTACACACAGTTTGGTGTGTTTTGTTATTTAAAATGAATGGTCAGTCAGGTTTATAAACATTTTAAAAACTTCAATATCTTTTGGAGCCTTAATATGTTTTTCAATTAGGTCGGTGCATTTGATTTGAAGAGTCTTCCGATTTGCTTCCGCTTTGATAAATTTATATTCTATTAAGTTTGCGCCGCGTCTGCAGAAAATCTACAATAATTTGATCGATTTTATTTAAAGTCTTACAAAGTCTCTTTATGGTCTACTTTAAAAGAAATTGCGGGAGATTTTGTAAGTACATTGAAGTGTCTGTTTATTCGTTCGGGTCGTAATTGCGTGAAGCCGGTGCATTGCTTATTTTTAAGTTAGATCAACAAAATACGGTTTAATATTACCTTTGTAGATTTTGTTTTATTTACTTTTATACTGGAACACTTTTAAATATGGAAAGAAGTGAATTTATTTGCACAATGTCAATAATGTGAACGCAACAACGGATTCCAAAGTAACTTTAGTTGCATGTTGATTTTGCATAGCTATTACTGTAAGGCTTAGTTCTAATTAAAATTCTTTAAGATTAATTATAGTCTTGAGTCAGTATAAGTATTATCCAATTTTACAACCTTAATTTAATAATTGATTAAAATTAAATTACTTATTTACGATTAGTGATTAAATTGTAAAATTTCGAGTCGACAATCATTATGCCTTATAATAATCCATACCAATAGTAAATGCGCTCTCCGTGCATCGAACCGCTAGAATTATTTTACGTCCCCTCAAACGTTTGAACTGAAAATAAATATAAATATATTTCACAAAATAAAAACAGTTGCCTTGATGGTAGTAATTGAACGCTTTATCAAATTTGTAATCGAATAACGAAGTATGAAATACATTACAGGAAAACATAAGTAGTGTAAGTAATAAAAAAAAACTGACTTATCACATACGTCATACACCGTAAGTAACGAAATTAAAGACAATATTTTCCATAAAGTAGGATATAGAACAAATATACGCATATTCATATATTTATATATATATAGGTACATTACACAGAAAATATTAATTCTAAATCAAGTTTTTTTATAGTAATAACTTTACACATTATAGATAAAGATTGAATACAACTGTCGATAAACATTTACATGAATAATCATATCGCCGACTTGCGACTTCTATATGTTTAAAAGAGTCAAATGGAAAAATGAGCAAACAGTATTATTTTTGTACTTGTCAAGCTACATCGTCGACATCACGTCGATGCCCTTATATTCTAGTACATACCATAATTAATTATAATAGTCTTCCAATAATAAACACAAAGATTTCTACGTTTTCCTTCATAATATTTATTTAATATTTATACTGCTTCTATTTCTCTTTCACTTGTCGACTCAAGCTACATTTGTTTTTTAATATATTTCACATTTGAATTCTTTTATTTTTAAATATATTTCGTTAGTTGTAACGCGCGTGGTGCAGCTTCTAGTTTCACATTTTAAAATATATAACATCGTACGTTATTTTATTTGTTCACACTTTATTAACAGTATTAATTCAATTCATTTTGCTCACAACACTTAATATAATTGGTGTGATTTTCTTTAAATGTTAACGATTCATTTTGTATACTAATGTATTAAATAATTTTATTGTAGCGAACATTTAAGTTTCATGCACAATTTCTCTTTTCGCACAATAATATACTAATCTAAAAAAATAAATGCTCCTTTATATTAATTTTATTCTATTTTATATTTCACTATGTATACAAACAACACTCTTAATTATTTTCATGTGTACGGACATCTGATCGGTGTATTGCCATCAACATTGTCTGCATAGTCGGTTGGTGGCATCTGTATGGGATCGTACAGATAATACTTGACGGTAATAGAATACAAAACTTGAATTTGGTACCCATAGACGCAGTGAATAATGTTATTGTATATTCTTAAAATATATGAAAATTATAGTTGTAATGATAATATGTCACTTAAAGGGGCTGTTACATTTTGTACTTAAATTAATGACTCGATACAATATTTCCCTTTGCATACTAAACTATGTACAGCTCCTTCAAATGTGATGTATCCAATGGGCTATAATGTGTCTTATCACATATTAATATAGTTAATTTTAAATTAGATTTTACGATAGATGTAGATCAGCCGCCATGCAGCCGCTAGGCTGTAGTCGCTTGTGGTGGTAGGTTGTCATATGTACCTCACATACCGGACCTTTAACATTTGAAAGTTAAATAATTAAATGTTATAGCTCCCACAAGTGTAGCCTACGCGTGACGCTGTCTCACAGTGACTGTTAAGTAATAGTAACTCGGCTGCCATTGCTGTAATCATTTTGTGAAATTTTAACGAACATAATAGACAAATTTTAAGAATAATATAAGGATCTATACACTGTTGTTGCATTTGAGGTTATCGACAAATAATATTATATGGCATTCGTAGCCCCTCACACATTACTATATACTAACTTTTAATTGTGTCTTAAAAGTAAAACGAAGTGTCTAATTCAATTAAACCAATTACATTTTTACTATAGTAAGATTTATCAAAACATATTCTAAAGTAAATATAATCCGTATATAAATACATAGCGTATCCCGTTAAAATGTTATTTAATGCACATAAGCCCAACTGTTTTTGCAATAGTATATTCGTTATTATATTAATCGTTGAATATACAAATTCATATTATTAAATTGTTTATATTCTTTCTACAAAGAGTGTTCAGACATGATGAGATATCTACTTTGTAAGACCTGTATGTTAAATAATCTTGTAATAGTCTGCCATTGGTGTTACAGTGTTTTGTTTATAATCATAAACAAATCGTATTTGTGAACGATACAAGTTCATTTAATAGCAAGTCAACTAATTTTATATATTATATAAGATTATGAAGTACAATAAGCATTTATACCTATTGTAATAACATCATATAAAAACACAATGTTAAAAAATTCTAAATTATTGACATCTAGGGCTGTGTTACTTAATATTAATTGCAATTTTCATTATACAAGACTATATGAGTATAAATTAACTATATTGATTAATGTGAACATGACCTGTTGTATACCATGTAAGCAATATAAGACTTAGCTTTGTAGGCAATAACTTCAAGAGTAAAATTAGTTGCAGAATATATTACATGTTGTAAAACTTAACTGGTAGGGTGTTATCTTGAAGCAAACCGTTAGAACTGGCCCTTTCATTTATCTTGTTAAATATTAGGCGATTCTATAAGTTGTACTATTACAAGTGTGTCCTAAGTGTATAATTCTATATTCCGGTTTTCCAATTAGTATAATTAATTAATGTATGTGAACCGACACGATTCAGGGAATTGAAGGCGAACTTAAGGTATATATTTATATGGTAACATCATGTGTGAGACGTTATGACGGTACTTAGTTTTTGAATTTGTTCTGCGTGGTTTAAATGTCGTTTACGACCAGAAGGTCACAGAAGGAACACAGAAGTGTTAGTAGGAACACGAGTAGTACAAAAGGACACAGACTGTCATTTTAAACATACATACAAATACACACTGATGCGGATTAGGGCCTTAAAGAGTAGTTCTTGGACGTATGATGTGTAAGCCACAATTAAATCTATATTTGCAACAAACAGCGAACTTTTACTTCCAAAGTATTATGTAATTCTTAATATTAAGCTTTGCATGGTGTTAAGTGTTTAATATCTTTGTAACTTCTGCAATAAAAATTTCTAAAACATTGATGTTATAATGTAAAAGAGAAAAAATATTTTATTATGTAATTTTAACAATGTATCGATTGTTAGATGTTCGTGAAAATTTTATTAAGATTTAGCTACTTGTTTAAGTGGATGTAGAACAGATTTTCTTCCATATTATACGTGTAAGTAAGTACTTCTTACAATATTGCTGCTAATTATCTATCTGTCTTGAAAAGTATATTTGCACATAATTGCGGACAAGTGTTTTACAAGTCAGTCTTTAAAATTGAACTTACGCTTAACAATTCGCGTAACAAATGCATTCTATTCACAATAGTTTCAAAAAAAGAGTACTACCTGTTGTTTTTCATAGTAGCTGGCCAGCAACGTTCTATTGTTAAGAAATCACACGCCGACGTGGCATCCAAAGCTAGAAAGTAGGGGCGGAACGGCAACGTCGCACAACCCTGCGACTCGTGAACATCTTGCATTGACGCCATTAACGGGAATCGAGATTTAACATGAGACACATGAAATTGACTTTCATAATATTGCTATATGTTTTTTTTACTGTCTTCCAATATTTTAAGTGGGAAACCGTGTTCATCGCTTATGAGTCTTAAACACGCAGCATCTATTTGACTTGTAACGTGCTATTTCTGAAAATTCACCTAAACTACTTTAATTATTTGCTCTAATTTATATTACATTTATATTTAACAATAGTTTCGTATACCGTATACGTGCTATTTTTTTAACTTTCTGTTCTATTTTCTCTACCTTCGCCGTCTATCTCTCAAAGTAGTTAAATGCCTCTTCGAAGTCTTCAATGTTATTGTTACCTTAAACAATTTTTCAATTTTTAAACCTATAGTGCATAAAATATGTTCTATGAGATTAAAGAATATTAAGATTATCTGTAATAACTGTTTATAAATATCAGTAACTCACATATTTAGCTATATAATACAATCTTGATTTACTTCACAATACCATATTTTCAGGGTGCTATTAATAATGGGTTTCGAGTTCTTTAAGCTAGGTGCTTTTTGAATGTTAAATGTGTACAAAAAAGCTTCCTCGTGCAACTCAAAATCTATAATAGTTTCAAATCTAAATCTAGTGTATCACCGACAATGAAATACAATCGAAAAAATATTGTTTACTGTAGCAACGTATATTTATAATTCCACAAACATTGTCTTCCCTTATTTTTTTGATATAATCCCATTTTTAAATATATTTTTAGGGTATAAAATAAACAGTTAATTTTTTATGCGTTCCATACAATACTAAGCTCCACAACGATTTCAGTGCCTAGCTAATAGATCTGTTTTTGCATATATATACTCCCCCCTATAACTCCAATAACCATTTTCGTGACTTTGTATTTGCTAGAATTACGTTGTTATATAATGAATTTTTACTCAATTAATTAGAAAATGGTTATAAAAATGTATAGCATTTTCACAAATCAAATAGAGATGATAAAATAATTTGAATAATATATTTTTTTAAATAATATTGATATGTAGTTTGTTGATTTGCTAATATAAATCTAGTGCTACTCGTTTGCAGCAAAAAGTGTTCGGTGTTCTTCCTTTAAATTTAAATTATGACTTAATTCTTCGTCATCTCTTTATGCACAGAGGAAATCTTGGACCAAATTCAGGGATCGCTTACATTTAATATAAGGTCGATGGATGCTGTTTGTATTATATTCTTCGGAATAATTCACAATACAAACAAGTTGTACATTACATATCAATATGCTTACATTACAACATGCTCTTGGATTCATGTTATCTATTAATGTGACTATCAGCTTAGTAATATATCAAAATGATTGTTGAAGTTTCAATGTAGGTAACACCTTTTCTCTTTAATAATAGCACCCTAGTTCTAATCATTTGTGAAAACAACTATATTGCAGCTTAAAGCTTATACAATCGCAATATACACACGTATATTCGATATGAAGGTATGTCATGAAAATGTTCTGTACTTGTAGTCAATTGTAACTCCTATATATAATTTAATATTGACCTAGTTCTGGTACTGTTTTAGATTAAAGTTAATATTATATCTATTTATTAAATCTTTCTTCTCTCAATCGCGTTTTATTACACCACCCTGCCTGGTATCCCTGTCCTATAATTGGTTGCCTTATAAAATCCGATGTTTGTTATTTGTCTCTCTCTCGGGTTCTCATTCTCTCTCATTACATTTTTTTTAAATGAGTTTTTGTATAATCTAAAATAAATAACCAAAAAACTTTATTTAAATATAATGTTAAGTTTTAACGTTAAATTCTTTTGTTTTAAAATTATGGCATTTAATGCAGTTTTTAAAGGAACGAATTTGAAAATCGGCTTATGATTTGAATTGGGGTATTTTTTACTACTTAGAAGATACTATGCAGAAATTATATATTTCTGCATACTTAAGTATAAAAAGACATACTTGAGTATAAAAAGAAGAAGTAAATTAATAGCCAAATTTAACAAGTGAAGAACGAACGAACGATGAATAATGTTAAAAAAAAACAGATTGTCTACAAAAATTGTTTCCAAGAGAAGAAACGCTTGAACTGTGTTTTCAGTAAGAATGAAACATTTGTATATATATCGTATTATGAATATATGGATGGCCAATGCTATGGTACAATACCACGTGCAATCAAATACATATAAATACAAATAGGGCCACATTAAAAGTATGTTTTGATTTGCTAAAGAAGTCATTCCAGGAAAGTCCAGGAAACAAATCAGTTTGTTATAGTTGGAAGTATTATCCAGTGCAGAAGCCGATTTAAAGTTTTATGCTGTTAAACACATGTTACTTATTGTAAAATATTTAAAATTAACTTAAGCACTGCAGAAAAAGGTGTGTGCCTAGTATTCTTGATTTTTTGTTGAAACAATTATATTTGTTTTTTGTTTCCCTAAGATAAAAGTTAAAACATTAATTGTAATGTAGAATAAATTACTGTACATTCATTTTAGAAGAAGACAAATGTCTCATAGCATAGTAAATGTTACGGCATTAATATCGATATTAACTCAATAGCTATTCTTAAATACTGCTAAAAATTCTGAAATAGAGAAATAATAAGGAAAGCGGTAGCGAAATTTTCATCATAAATGTTTTGTATGAAAATTATTCATAATTAAAATTTTGGTGGCCATTACGCAAAACTATTAAGTAGTAATAATATAACGTAACTAAGTAAACAGTTCAAAGTTATTATTGTAAGTCAATTTGGATTTAATCACGCAGACTAAAATCCAATCCTAAATTGATTTGAGCTTTGTACGTACGTGCCTCCTTGTTTAAGTAGAGGTTCGTTCCAAATTGCGTATTTAAATAAGTCTATATACACATATGAGTTTATGGAGGTTGGCAGAATTAGTTCTCTCTGTATGGTGTATAGTATGCGCGAGGTGGGTCCGAGGAAATGGGGGAGGGTGAGGTCCTCCTTGCCGGGTGGCGTTCAACGCGCCTAAGGGGCCTCGTCCAGAGAAAGTAAAATATCCTGGTATGAGGGAGACTAGTATTGTCAAGCCGATGTATACGTATAGCTTTAAACTATATATCGGTCCCTATACTACGCGCTATAGAGTGCTTATTTACATATGTGCGTATATAAACTTATCTATTATGCAGACATAGGAAATGGAACAGGTTGGGAAAGGGACGCTTGGAAATTTGCTTATATATTGGACATTGAAACATTCTATATACTCAAATCGATTAAGCTCCTATACTTAGGTATAATTTAGAATGACATAACTTCTGGATATAATTTTAACATTCAATTACATAGCTGTTACTGCTATACTCGTATAATCAAAAAAATATATATTAAAATTAACAATCAAAGCCACGAATTGGTACTTTTATTAATTATAATATACAGAAACTACGTGGATACATATGCCATTCTACTTTTAATTCTTAATTTTGCCTTAAAGAGTAATGGATGATAGTACAATGTGACACTAAATGTTTGTTAACCCAAACCTAATTTTATCCTATTTAGATTGACAAAAAGCTCATTTATAAACAACTGAATTCGGGAAGAGCTATTTGATATCACCTGGTATTTATATTAAGATCATCACTTTTTATATTTAAAATTAGCTGACCCGGCCAACTTCGTACCGGCTCAAAATTAAATAATAAGTCAAAGTTCAATAAAACTGATAATGAAATGAACTATCCCTGGACCCGGTGTAATTTTTCTAATCGCTGCTGATTTGTTGATATGAATGACATATTTGTTGTCAAATATTTATAGCGTGTTCAAAATTTTCTTAAAAAGATCTCAAATATTGGTAAATTATTGAATGAATAAATATATACCGTTACATCATGTGGCCAAATTTTAGTAACGCTAGGTCTTTTAATATTCCATATCTAAGCTATTTTCCTTGTTGAATATTTGATTTCTCAACACATCCTGTTTTACAAGTGCGCACAGCTTGTATGGAAAAATAAAATTATTTTTCCATGAAATTTATTTATGTTTTTTGACCCTTTACAACTTCCACCTCTACAAATATTTTGGAACAAAATTAGCCAAATCGGGCCAGCGGTTCTCGACTACTAGCGAGACTAACATTTCCGTAAATGTAATTTAATTTTTATGTACATAGATATGCAACTTACATATTTGAAATTTTTCTCTAATTATATTACGTGTATTAAATATTGTAGTAACTCAGTAGTTCGGTATTTAAAAATATATAAAGTTCTATACTATAAGATGTTTAGATTTCATTTTCAATTTGTAAAACCTATACTATAATAAAACAGTAAAAATGTTCTATCTGTACGTATTGTGTATGTTCAATGAACATATTTACGAAAAACAATTTAGTGGATGTAAATACATTAATAGAGTACGAATCTATGGTTTTTAAAGTTTTTATCTGTCTGTATGTTTGTACGCGCACATCTTCGTAGTTACTGGACCATCATCATCTTCCTCTTTTAGGCCAGGTTTTAGGGTATAATTGATTTCGAAGAGTGGAACACCTGATGTAGAATTATAATGGACCGGCTAAACTATGATAAATAAGGAAATGGCTTATTAATAAAAGTTGTTCAGCGTGATGAACATAAAAATTAAAGATCTTACGAAGAGTCATATAAGCACAGACTTATAGTCTATGCTTATATTGCATCATGCTTTGTTATTTCTAATAGAAATAACAAAGCGAGATGCTCATTTGCCGTTGACATATAAAAATTTAAGGTACGGAGCAGCTGATAAAGAACTATACTAGTAGTAAATACCAAATGCCCCAGTTACAAAATCTGTTCAAAGTGATAGGCATTTTCCATTGTCATATAACAATAAAGAATCTGGAAAGTCTGTCGAAAAACCATGATACACCAACTAAACTGTAAGAAATAAATCATTGCCTCATTAGTAAAAGTTGTTCAGTGTGGCGGGCAGTTTACGTTAACAAATAAAAATCATTAAACTTTTTTAATATTTATTCGCACACTTAGGAAATTAAAAAAGACATTTAGAAAACGTATAAAAATTTTAACGCATCGGGATTTGAACCCGCGCCTTCAATCCAATTTTTATCGTAAAAGCTACTACACTAGTTCCTATAGAATAAAATTATAATATCTCAACTAGTTACGCGCCAATTTCGATATAGGTAATAAATAGACTTACTCTAACATATCAGATCATAACATATCCATACTATAATAAAAAAAAAACTAATAATAAAAAACGATACTTGTTTAAATATTCAATTTGGTTTCAAACCATCAATAACGACTGATGTTAAATTAATTATCAATTTGCGAATTAAATTTATGAATATATTAAAAAACAAAGCTTAAATAAATTACTTAAAATATAAGAAGAACAAGATTTTGTCAATCGAATATAGAAAACACAATATTGATAAAACTGGGAAGGCACGAGGATCCCCCAGGTGGGCGCGTATGAAGAGGTTGATGACTATGGACGAGAAGAAAGAAGTATGCATGGTTCTCTTTGAAAGCGTGAGGCTAAAAACAACCATTTTGTCATATTTCCGTAATAAAAAAGCTTTTTATTATTACACAACTGTGTATACAACATTCAACTGAAATAGTGTGTATTTTAATGTTATTAAATAAATAAATAAATAAACTATTAGATATATACAAGTTTATGTTGGCAGTACTGTTTGACATGTGCCCCATTTTAAGTGTTATTTCTTCTAAATACAAAATAATATACCATGAGCAGACTGATCGACTCTTTATGATCAGGATGCATTCGATCAATTAATTCAAGCAGCCATGGATCGCATAAATTTCAGTTTGAAGATGATGTAACCTAGTATCTACCGAAGGTATATTATTGCTGTAGAGCATACCATCAAGTAAGACTGAAATCAATCTATTTATAATTACAATTCGTTCATCTTATTCGAGACTGTAAAATTATAAGGATTTGCGGCGATGGACTTATTACAAATATAATGTTCTAATAAAAATGACCAAGAACAAATAACTTTAACAACTTATTCCGTATTTTTACTACCAGTAACATTATTCACAAAACGTCGCTTGCGTGTTTTAAGTGTAACTATAGAGAAAATATTTATTTAACACATTTCAATGGGGCGTGAGGTAAAGTTATATTTTTCATGAAATTAAACCTTCATAAGCTTTAATGTTGACTGGTAACACACTTATAAAATACTATTCAAATAAATAATAAAAATATAAAAAAGTCGATTCAAAGAAAGAAGCGTCCACCTTTATTTCCATTATTATTACCACATAGATTCCAGTAGAAATTCTAATATGGTGTCTCCATTCAAAATGGAAATAGCTGACGTATAAATTTTAGTTTCTACAATGCAAGTTGTGCAGTAATATTAAATAAGTATTCTGATATTGAAAACACTACAATCACGCAGGAATCTGATTATATTATATGGGAAACTTTTGTTAAATTATATTAAAAAAAAAATGTTTTCTCACCATCTTTTTCCAGCAGAATCTATCAATAAAAGATGGATTTAAAAAAATAGAAACAGAAAATAAAGCGGCCCTGTTAATAATCTGTTAAAATATAGTACAAGTATTATAATAGAAATAATATAGCGAAGCCGTGATGACAATCAGGAGGGCCGTCCAAGCGACGCATGTAAATTTAGAATATAGACGACAACGCCGCTCTCCGGAACCTACAGCCGCAGAAGCCTACATTGGGAGAAATGGAAATATATATCAAGCTGAGCGAAAAGTCCACTACACACCCTAAGGGTGGAACGCCCGGACGTGCGTTCGATTCAAACGAGCCGTGGCCTCCCAGCGTCAAAGCTTCCTTCGTTTTATCATTCATTTAATACCTTTTGTGATGATATGCACGATGGTAAAAGTATTTGCATATTCATCAGTAAATACATAGTCTTCGCAGACTTCAACAGCATAAACTCGTAACATTACAACGGCGCTGCGTACTCCGATTTTCCACACTTTTTCATTTACTATGTTTGAAACTCGTCTTTTAGCCGTAATTTTTAGAATTTTCCTCTAGCTTTGAGAAAAATAAATATGCCCAAGCCCCGACCCTTTGCCGGAAAAAATATTAAAATTGAAAAAATATTTGTTTTACAGTTGTGTAAACATCTCTAATTACGACTTGTTTAAATTATTATTTTTTTCCTTACACCGTACGGAGCAGAGCTCTAATTAACATCTATTACAGGTATTTCAGGAGCAGAGGGATTATCATCTCGGGAGGTTTGCGGTACACTCAATTAACTGAGACCAATCTGTGTCTCCTTGGACAGCAACTATTATGTATATTCATTTAACTTTTATTTAGATGATTCAAATGTACATCATTTGGTACTACTCGGTTTTACTATGTTTATACGGAGCCAAGCGATAAAACGTCTACTTGACCTGGAGAGTGTTGCATAAAAGCCAAATACTAGAACATTATCGCCAACGTGCTGTTCCACTCGACGTGCTGGCCAGGTAACGAAGCATGGTGCGTCAGAGCTAGGAGACGCACGTAAAGTGCATTAAGCGGCCGTCCACACGCCGCCCACTGTGGTCACCCGTTCCGGAACAGCTCACCTGCCCCCGTACCGAGCCCCTCCCGCCACCCTCTTTAAGCCGGTGGCGAGCTTCAAGAGAAAGTGCCGCGATATTGTACACTCACATGCGAAGACCATCTTTGGCAAGAGCCGGCGGGCGCGAGGATATCGGGGGAAGCTCGGATTATGTGGAGAACGCTCCGCCACCCCGTGTTCGTAAGTGTGTTCGCACAAAGCCTTCCTACATACATTTGCATGGTGACATTGTACAGTAATAATGTATGTGACCACTCCAGCTCGCTTCCCCGCGACGACGTCTTTCAATTGATCATCTTATTTTTAGTTGCCAGAAACAAATCGTTGTTCTATTTTCATAAAATAAGGCAAATATCAAATAATAAAAAAAAACATTTTTGAAAATATAATTTAAAAATATGACGCAAAAAATATAAACAACAACTACAACTCTGTATAAAGTTATCTCAAATTATTGACTATTTATATTTATTTTGTTCATTAAGCACGTTAAAAATAAACTGTGGCAAGAACCATCAAAAGAATATTATTATATTCTACTCCACTAGGAAGCAGGTACTTCTATATATTCTATCTGAAAATACAAACATCACATTTCGTGTATAACAGAAATTTAAATTTCGAAATTGGACTCGGATATCTAATTTCGATTTACATATACATGTGCGTATAGGTAAGGGATTTCTTGAAGTTTGGTCGATATCATAGAGGGAAGGGCAAGGGTGGTTCGGACGCGCCTGATCTCTTGAGCGTGTGTGAGTATGTCTCGGACAAGCACGTTACGCAGATTTCTCTAACGATTTTCCCGGAATTGTGAAATGTAAAATAAGGGATTTAGTCGAGGCTGAGCTCGCCCCGGCCCGCGCCTCCCTCGCCAAATTGATGACCGTCCACCCGCAGGAGATCGGTTCCAAATTTAACACATATCGTGTTTAAAAGTAAAACGTTTCCAAACCTTGATACTCACTCATTAATATTCTCTTCAAAATTGTTTTGCTATTTTTATCGTTTGTTTTGTTTATATTTTTATGTTTTGAAACATGTGAGATATTCAAAGTATATGAATATATGAAATTTTTAGACCCACTAAACAATTTATTTTCAATAAAGAACAAATGAGCATTATTGAAAATAATAAGAATTTATATTAAGTAATTGGACCGTAACTCCATTTGCGTGGATTTCCTACTTCCATATACTATATCAATATATTAGCATTGTAATTTATTTTTTTGTATTTATACAACAGAGCTTTAGCTCTCGACAGAAAAAAAGGGTCCAGTGCCACTCCATTCTCCGCTACCACCTGAATTCTAGACATTTGCGTATTAAATGCCAGAAGTCCAACACCCAGCTTTGCTTTACCGGAGCACAATTTAAATAGAACCATTCCATCAAATGGGGATCAAACCCACAACTACCGAGCTTACAGTCAGAAGCTTCCTGCTGCAGCACGATGACGGCAAAGTTTCATCGTTTTTATTTGTTTACGAAAACTGCCCGCCGCACTGAACAACTTTTACTAATGCGGCATTGACCTGTTTCTTATAGTTTAGCTGGTCTATTATGGTTATTTGTCAGATTTTCAGATTTTTAATTGTAATATTACAGTGGAAAATACTTATCACGCTGAACAGTTTGTGTAACGGGGGAATAGGGGGCTAGACTATCATGGTTCTTCATCAGCTACTTCAAATGCGCATCACGCTGATCAATTTTTGATAAGGTGACGTTTTGTTATTTCTTATAGTTTAGCTATGACTCTTCATCACACATTCCAGATCATTAATTTGGATGTGTCAACGGAAAATGTTAATTACGCTGAACAACTTTTATCAATGTGTAATTTTCTTATTTCTTATAAATTAGCTGACTCATTGTGTTCCACTCTTCGAAATTTCAATTATACCCTGAATACTACACAGATAGTGCCATAAAACAACAAAGTATCATTTGAAACCATCCAGTAACTACAAAGATATGCGCGTACAAATAGACAAAAATTTTATATTCTATTACTGTTTTCACATCCCCCTACATTGTCTTTTCGTAAATATGTTCAATGTACAGAGACAACTTTTTTATTTATAGTATAGATAGATAGATGAAAACTGCCCACCATAATTAGCAACTTTGGCTAATTCGGAATGTATTATTTCTTATAGTATATATTTTACAAATGTTCTATTGCTTTATATTTTAATATCTGTATCTTATAATTTAGCTAGACCGTTATGGTTGTTCATCAGTTGCTCTTAAATTTTTTTATGAGTACGGAATATGTGCATCACGCTTGTCAATTTTTGGTGTGGCGACATTTCGTTATTTCTTATAGTTTTGTTAGGTTTCTTTGTTTCGTCACCAAATGTTCCAGATCTCTTATTTCTATGTGTCAACGGACAATGTGCCACATGCAGAATAACTGTTATTAAGGTATCATTTCCTTATGTCTTGTACCTTAACTGGTCCACTAGTGTTCCACGACACGTGTTCCACTTTCCGAAACCGATTATACATTTTAGAAATAAAATCCTGCTAAGATGTAAATGTCTGTTTTAGCTAAAGTATTAAACTAAATTATTTTTCGGACATGTTTGCCGATGTACAGAGACAACTTTTTTAATGTTTTTATTATAGTGTCTATATCTTGTGTCTAAATCTTAAAATTATAAAGTGGGAATTTAGTATAAAAATTAAAGTAGTATAAGAATTGAGTTACATAAAACTAGAAATTTCACCTTGTCAACTCAATTGTTTAAATAGATAATCAATAGTATACATTCCCTCGTTGGAAAATTGAACAGACAACCATTTCTGTATTCTGTCAATCACATCTCTGGCACCGCACGGCTGGTGTTCCATCGGTCTAAAATACATAAAATAAAATAAAAAAACAAAATGTGTGTTCGTATATTGAATATATCTGCGAAAAGTAATTTAGGACGTAATGTGTGAAATGAAATATGAGTTAATGATTATTAAAACTATTGACTGTCTAATTTCTCTATACGTACACTTTTGGAACAACCAAACAAATTTGAATCATATCTATTTCGATTATAGTTATTTTCTGTTTAGTATGATATTAATCATTTTGGAAAATGAGGAAAATAAATAGAAAATATAAAAAATACACGATGCCTACATTTTACAGGCATTTCTTATTGAAAAATCTGAAACATCTTGATGTGACTAAGAGACAAGATTAACTACCAAAAACGGAAGTGAAGGCGGTAATAGTTTGGGCACAATTTTCGATGACTATATGTGTTATAGCAAGTGTAATAAATTCCACGCGAATAAGATTGCATGCATAGCTTTCATAAAGTTAGAAATATGTTTTGTTTTCTGTGATAATGTCATGTTCAATTAAGATGTTCATTAGAAGATTTTTGTTCTCTCTTCTTAGCGCGTCTCGCTTCTTTCCGCACAGCAGGGCCGTCAAATAGAACTTATTGTCAATACACTCCGGTGTCCACCCTCCGCCTGAATTCAAGGCATTGCGTGTTGAGTGGCCAACCTCAACTTTGCGCTTTGTCTATTTCACCAAAGCGGAAAAAATAAAATAATTAATTTATGATCATTCCACAAAGTGGAAATTGAATCCACAACCAATCGCGATTACAGTCAGACACTGTTTCACTGAGCCACGATTACCTCCAATGTTTTACCAGTATATTTATGTCAAGTAATTCTTGTAATTCCACATACACTTGAGCTAATTTACTTAATAATTTTAAATAT
Organism: Podotricha telesiphe; assembly: GCA_038994665.1. Lineage (NCBI taxonomy): Eukaryota > Metazoa > Arthropoda > Insecta > Lepidoptera > Nymphalidae > Podotricha > Podotricha telesiphe. Next base: position 35,183 of record JAOYRR010000635.1, read on the forward strand.
TATGCTTAAAAGGTAAAATAATAATATTATTTTAACTTCAGAAACCAAACTTGACATCGTCATGCCACTGTATAGTGATTTTTTTTTGACAATGCATTTATCCAGTTTTATTATTTTAAAAATGAAAATGTATCTATTCCAACTCCTATGTGGTAACTTATCAACCGGGTGATATAACCTACTTCGTTCCCTATTTTGCCAAGGGTTAAGTTGTTTTAATGAATTTGTTATATAAATAGAAAGAAAAATAGAACTTATATTATATTTTTATATAATATCTAAGTAAAATTAAGTTCACTTTTTATATATTTTAGAAATATAGTATAGATTACTAAAGTATAGATTTAAGATTATATATTTTTTTATAACGTAACTGAATTATGTTACTTTAAAAAGTTCAAAAGAATAAAATCGGATAATATGACAGTGGTTCAGAGGTCCAAACCGGTTATAGAGAGCCACCCCCGCATCTAACTGTAAATCGTTTTTTACCCACGCTGCATTCCTCTGCACCCCATCCCTTTATACTTGCGTGAATCTTTCGACTAATATTACAAGGAACGTTTTTACTATACGCAACTATAATAAAAATAGTTGATTCTAAAATATACTTTAAAATGAAACATATAATTTAATGTAGATGGCAATACATTTATGTGATATATGTAATATTTTTACACAGATATGTACATATTTAAAATATCGGCGTTCAATTTTATTATTATTAAGAACAGTTACTTGTTAAGTCTTTAGACAATGTCATACACTGTTGAAACATATAAAATAACTTGAAATATTAAAAGAGGTGAGCTATATGTCGAATGCTATAATTTGGCCTTGTTCTACGAACAGAATTGCACTCGTGGGCCGTCGTGGCGCTTAACATTAAGCGGACGTCCTGATTGCATCAATCCTGTTCCTCGTGTTGTATTCGAACAAGGAAATTTGGTTAAAAAAGTGATTGTTTTAGGTTATTATTATAATAGACATTCGCTACATGTTTCTGCATAGATCGATGGTAATTTAAAAAAACAATAACATGCCAGCTAAATTGACATCTACACATTCATTTATCATACTGGAAGATGCAAAACGTAAATTAAATATCTTGAAATTAACTAATCTTAAAATTGCATGCGAAGATTTTGTTGTCGAATGTCGGATGGCCGAGCTAAGATATTTTTAATAGATAATTGCACACAAACGCAAATGTTTCTGTGTGGGAAGCGTTTCTTGGAAATCTTTCCTTGAGGGTGCAAGGTTTGTTTGTGTGGGAATATTTTTAATATCACACCTGCTGTTGCACTTGTGTGTGTGTGTGTGTGTGTGTGCGACGAAGGCAGTGCGATGTTGCTAGATGCATTTTTTTGGTGCAGTCTAGTAAATTTGACAACGTCGCGCAATTTGGTTCTTTTGTGTTGGCAGTATTAAGATATTTTTAACTTAAAGGATTTTAATAAAACAATATTTAAATATTATGGCCATCGTGGCGGAGTGTAACAGTCTAACTGTGTATGCGTTGGTTGCGGGTTCGATTCAAACTCGGGGATTGGTTGAATTTTCATTTATCGCTCATGTGATACAAAGCGCAGCGTTGAGTTCTGCCACTAAACATGCAATATCTCGGATTCGGGCGGAAAGTGGAAAAATTGTCTTGGTAGAAGGTTCCTAGATCTCTCTGCCTACTCTGCTATGCGGCAAAAAGCGTGAAGGTGAAAAAAAGTTAAATATTAAAATAACTTTACGTATTATTACAGATTATCTACACATACTCGTATATATTTTTAGTAGACTCATTTTACTTTTCTAATTGACTATATAAATACATTTAAATTAATTTAAATGTTCAATAAAATTTTCCTCACTCTTAATTTTTCAATTATAATGTAAATAAGAACAAATAAAATGTATATACTACAAGTTGATGTTGCGTAGGCGTTTCTTTTCCTACACGTTTAGTGATATACGGCTTTAATAAAAATAGCGATTAGTAATCACTATATAATAATACGTCTGGTCAATTCAAGTTATACTAAACGGGAGCGTTCGTAGAATTTGCTCCATCAATGTGACCTCAGCACTAAAGTCAAATCGGAGACTGAATCTAATTAGTGTTCGTAAATGTTCTGTTTGGACGCCATGTATCAGTGCACTTTGCATAACCTATTGTGTGCCTTTTTCTGTAGTATTGGCCCATTTATTAATTTGCGCTCACTTGACTTCTTTAATTTTTTAAACAACATTAGCAAAAGCTGATATGATAGTTTATAATAACTTGAAAGTGGGGGACAGGCTAAGTAACTATAACCGGCAATTTTTATTTAAGTAC